>JAODLL010043508.1:0-20533 GCA_026546735.1 Forbesichthys agassizii | reverse complement strand
ATGTTGTCAGACATGGTCAAACTACACCATGGTTAAATAGTTATGTTGTCAGACATGGTCAAACTACACCATGGTTAAAGATTTTTATTGCCAGACATTGTCAAACTACTTAACACTATGGTTAAAGGGTTATGTTGACAAACATTGTCAAACTACTAAACACTATTGTTAAAGAGTTTTGTTGCCAGACATTGTCAAACTACTAAACACTATGGCTAAAGAGTTATGTTGTCAATGTCCCCCATCACCCCCAGACATAGTTCATAGTTTGTGCATAATGTTCTGCATAACAAAATACATAAACAATAAACATTGGAAAGATGATAAAAATAATGATAATATATATAATGTATATATATAATATGTATATAACTCTGAATCTTCAAATCATCTTAACAATCTCTTCTGACATCCACTTCAGAAACAATGTTTAAGTTACTGTACTGTGGTTGCTGTTGGTGAATATATAGAACATCCACTTCCTTGATCGAGGAAGGTAACTGTAACAAACCATTTTGACCTGTAACCAGCAGGATCAGGGCAAATACATAATAACCAATATGTTACAACAACAACTTACCCTATAGAGAATTACTCTTTATATTTGTTACATATTCCTTAATCCTTAGCTCATAGTCAATCCTATTCTCTTTTTTTCATTTAGCTCAAATTCTACTGGATAACACATTTCTTCTAGCAGTGTTCTCCTACATAACCATTACGTGATCACAATTATAGTGTCAAATCCCTGAACATTGCAGTCATATTTTTAGGTACTAATTATAATTGTTAAAATGATATAACAGTTGGTGTTTTAATAGAATGCTGCACTCATGGAACACGACTCCCTACTGACCAATCGCAGGAGCTTGACTGGTATTTTACGGGGACTCATAGCAAGAGAGAGTAATTTATAGTTTCCCAAGGGCATTGATAATGCATATTGTTACTTAGGTAAGGGCGCAGCCTAAATTCACCAAAAGGGAAACACACCTCTTTCTATAGTATGTCCAGGACCACAAGCTGAAGAGGCAACTTGGCACTCTACAACCATCTGATGGGTGTGTCCACACTTACCCACCAGCCCACCTTGCTGGGGGAACTGGTGCAGAACTGCAAGCCCAAACATTAGGAGATGAGGGAGTTCTGCGTCAAAGTAGGTTGTGGGGGATAAGTATGGGAAAAACACTAGAACTACACCTGCACCAAGCAAACACTAAACCTGCTGATTCTAGTGATAGGCGTTTGTATGAAAACTGTGGTTGCAAGGGGGCAGCATTGCGCAAAATGGTGTCTCTCCATAACTCACTGTACACACTGCAAATGTGAGTGCACATGCCAGCATGTGTGAGCGTGTGCATGTTTGCTTTGTTCAATCATAAGAGGTTTAACCTTTCCTATAAAAACCTTTCCTATTTGCCCCATTGCTTCATTGCAAAGGGCTACCTCCACTCTCTAGTGCCAATAGTGTTTGCATTAAAGAGAATAGTTGAGTTGTGTAATGGTATAGCTGACACATTATTAACAGTCAAAGAGATGGAGTAGTCGTTCAGTCTGAACATTAAGCTAGACAGCGAAATACCTGTAGTTGTACTTCATTAATCTAAATACAGTTTGACGAGATTATACTTTGGTGCAAGAGTTCTCAATGTTGAAAAATTTAACAAATACATTTAATCTACGCATGGAGGTCTAAAACACATGTATGTACATCTATTTGAAATGTAATCCAATAAAATACATACAGAATGATATATAAATAAAATAAAGATGATAAATGCTACTAAAAGATGTCGCATTTATCTTCCATGAAACCATGAAAATATTGAATAATAACTTAGCAATAATAACGATAGCATTATAGTGCCCTATATAAGGAGTGTATTGCCAATTATAGTTCTTGGCAGTGGCAGCTATTGCACATCTGAAATTGTTCCCTCTCACAGACCCCCTCAAGCCCCTTTACAAGGTTGCACGGCTGCAGCTATGACTAAGGTCAGTGCAATAACCTGAGGTAACAGGCGTTCTCTGTGCAGGTATCACTGTGATTTTTGCTGAATCGTTGCAATTTCTGTCTGAAAATAAATGGCCTCCTGGCCCAATGTAACCAAATGCAACAAAACCCCCATGTGTCTGTCTTAGCCATCTGGCCAAGTGTCCTTGAGCAATACATACCTACAGGTACACTCTGTTTGAGTTTCTCTTGGGCTAGCTGAATCTGGTTAATGCATGAAATACATGGGTGACATTAAATAACGCACTAGTATAGCTACTGTAGGGCATTGATTGAATATGATCTAATAATCTTCCAGTAAAAGAGATGTGTATGTGATTGATATCAAGAATGCACAGCACTGGCTGTCACCAAGCACAAGGTCAAACATGGAACAGTTACTGCCTGCTGTGTATTTGTAGTGGCGATCACAGCAGCCTAGTGATGTGTGAAGAGAAATCAGTTTGACTTTAGAGCTGAAGTCATTTAGCTGACCTTAAAGAACTTCTCAAGAATAAAAATGGTTGATACGCTTATGCGTCACTGTTGATTTCCTGACATTCTTTATGGCAATATAAAAGTGGCAAGGCATGTACTGTAAGAATCTTTCAAATAAATGGTTACACCTGATGTCAATTTCTTACTTTAGCCGTGAACACCTGTGAACCTTACCCCTTCTACAAATATTTAAAAAAATGTATATCTTGAATGGTATTCCTAGTAATACGTCTCATTGAATTAAACGTATATAACCATGTAAATACAGATATTTCAAAGAGATATGGGCTCTGACATCTGCAGGATCTATTTTGATAAAAGAGGAGCTTGGATTGTCTCAAGAGACAGTCAGGCAGAGCAGCCAAAAACAGTCCTAGTCAACCTCTGCTTTGGAGCATTCCAGCTGGATGAGCTATGACAGCACAATGACAGCACTTCAAGCACACTACGTTCTTTATTTGTGTGTTTATTTTATTGGCTGAGGTGACAAATTCAGAACTACTAGCCTACTACTACTAGTAGTTCTAGTACTACTAGTGTGGTGCTAAATGGCTTTTGGACAAGCTAACCAGCAGCAGCACATGTTAATGCACGTGACCTCTCACCTCCGCAGATACATTTTGTCTTGGGTACTGGTCTGCTGTGCCTCTTCAGCCAAGCCCACCTCACAGGCCGTGATCAGACCCTGCTTATGTAACCGGACCGCATGGCCGCCCTGTACAGGAAGATGAAAGCCACCGGGGGGCGCTGCTCAGGCTACTTTTTCCAGCAGGCGGAGAGTGACATTCGCAAAGACCTGGAGGAAGCCCTGCAGAGGCGCGCACCGCCCGACGAGGCGGCCGTGGACATCCTGAAGACCCTGGAGAAGAGCTACGACTGGCTGCACTGGGCGGTGATGCTGCACCCGCCCTCAAGGCCCCTGGAGGAGCAGGAGGAGGAGGAGGGGGAGGACCAGAAGGTGGAGAACAAGGAGGTTCCCGCGGGGCCGCAGCCCAGCCACTTCCTGAACGTGACGTCCGATGCTCTCTGCTGCCCACAGGTGGTGGCGTGCTACCGCGACACGCCCACGGTGCTGGACAAGAGTCGCATCCACCAGGTGATCATGGACCTGGAGTGGAAGATCCCCAACCCTCCGCCCGAGGTGTATGCCGCCATGGAGGAGGACCCGGGCAGAGCGCGCATGCTGCAGCTGAGGCTGGGCGCCGTTGTGGCCGTGCACTACCTCTACGAGTACAAGCATCGCCTGGCCACAGGCACTGTGTGTGTGCTCGGCTAGAGCCGCGGGGGCCGCCGCCGCCGCAAATACCCACCAGTGCTACATAGCCACCTCAATGGACGAGGCCGCCCGCTTTATTGCTGTCGTTTCACAATGATCTATGGCCGTGTGTGCAGTCTCACCGTGTAACGAGTTCAAAATAAATAAAGTCATTTCAGAGTACAGAGAATACAAATTAAACATTATTAGTATGTGATCTGCTTTCTAGGAACATTCAGTATGTTTTCTCTCATACATTCCTAATGAACGAAGAAATTATTGATTTAAATAAACATTAAATAGATGCCTTTATAAGTTATAGTCAAAAGCTATTTATATTTCACCCGTTTTCATTGTTGAGAGCTTAGTTAATATTCTTACTAGGAGGTAAAAGACAATAATGCCCATGTCATATTCAAGTCTTACACCCTCCATCTCAAACAATATATGAATGACCAAGTAATAATATATTTAGTCATACTGATATTTAAAGGGTTACTGTATCTTCTGCATCTTCTTTTATACAGGTATTGTCCACCAACCAGTAATGTACCTTTTAGTACATTTGAGCTAACATCTGTAAAGCCTGTCAATGTTCAGGTAGCATCTCTCTCTACACAATGTTATGTCCATCAGGAGAGTTGAGCTGAATTATTTTTTCAACATCCTTCCTGACTTCAGGAAAGCCCTCCAGGGCCTTGTGAAATCCGTCTGCGGACAGAGTAAAGCACTGGCATTCCGTCTTTGCTTGCACCGTTGCTAGATGTTTGCTTCTTGTCAGCATGCACATCTCTGGAGAACAATAGGAATGATGGGAATGAGTTTTGACAATCTAATAATACATTTAATAAATCCAAATGACCTATGCAAAACATAGTTCATTTGGAACACACACCAGTTTAGCATTAACTGCTGCTATGCTAGCTGCCAAATAGATTTAAGATCGACACCACTCAGTGCTTTAAGGAGAACAAAATAATCTCCCAACTTGGAAAGCGTGTTCTGTTAATTAAGTTGGATTTTGAAATCAATCAAACTGTACACAGCATTGAAAAGTAAGCCAGGGTGTGTGCGTGTGTTTGTGCGTGTGCGTGCGTTTGTGCGTGCATATAAAGATCAGGTAATTATAAATAAAACAGATTAATTATAATGTAACCCACCAAGAAACAACATTTAAATTAGTCTGACAGGAACACTGAATTTCCAAGCAAAGAAAATAGACTTTCAATCACAAGCTAAATTAGGCGTATACTCACCTCCGAAGTAGTCTCCATCACACAGCTCACGCTCGCTGTCGTCCGTCTCCATTATTACCTGGCCGTGGTCAATGAAGTACATGCGGTCCCCAGGTGCATTCTCTCGGACGATGACATCGCCTTCCTGAAAGATCTCATGCTTCATGGTGAAGAGGACAATGTTGATGAAGTTAATGTCTCTGTTGTGGAATATTGGAACCCTATTCAGAAGGCGGCTGCACATTGCTGTCAGGATTTGCTGAAACATAGGACACATATTTTAATGTAGCGTGTTACTTTAGCATTGTTATTTTTACAGTCAAAGAGCCAAGGTATATTCATAATAAACAAAGCAAAAAGTTGATACTGAAAGGAAAATCTAAAAAGTCCTGCCTAAAGTCAAAACAAAAAAAAGTCACTTAAAAATAAGGAAACAAAACAAACAAATAAAAGTACAAAAGCAAAAAGTACAATCTGTACTGGTTGCACTTCTAAGTAAGGAAGACAGCTATAGGCCCACTGCCTGCAGCCACAAGCCTAATTGGGGTTCCTCAGAGTGCTGATTTAAGTCCTACAAACGTCATCCCTTGTCAGATCACAAGAACGGTTCTTTTCCCCCTTAAAGAAGCAGGCCTATAAGTACCTCTTTCAGCGCTGAGGACACTGTATCCATGACGTCGTTCTCATCAAACCACTTGCCCCCGTAGCGGGCCTGGTAGTAGTTACTGATACGAAGCTGGAGCTCTGGTGGCAGCTTCATAAATGTCATGTAGTGCTCTAGCCGGCTCATCTGAGGAGAACGACAAGGCTGTCAAGCTAACAGTAACACTGTCAGTAACACAGTCTCATTAGAGGATGCTTTCCGCTGCTATAGTGGTACTGTGCCATGAGCATTTGACATTTGTAGAATCAACTGAAAGAGTTACACAAAATAGAATGTGTAATTGATGCTATTTGTATGCCTTTACTGGCATTTAGCTCTTGGGTGTCCATAAGGATTCAATCAATGAATGATACATTGAGCAAGTTATGAATAGCTTGTGTTGGGTCTACAGTAAGCGGAAGTTGTGCATGTGGACTGTGTTTATTAAAGCCCACTTAAAATATTAAATTGATGACATACTATTTATATTCCTGTGTTATATTCTGTACTAGTTATATATTATTACTCTCAATACGACTTTGAAAACAAACGGCTCAGAATATGACTTATACACTAAATCTTATTTGGTCCTCTACCTTTTACTTCATGTAGACATGACCTTTGCCACACTGTTTAAAAAGGAATAGCATGCTGAACTCATTCTCACTGTTCATGGACAAAGTATTATTTATCCATTAATACTAGTCTGTGATTTTCTCTCGATGACATTATTAGTAATGAGCTCTTCTGCATATTAATGATGACGTGTCACCCATATGGACCTTGCTCTTGTACTCCTTGGCGGTTGGGTCTGTGTTGGCTATCATGGCTGTTGTGTTGGCCACCAGCACTGTGTACATGAGGCAGCCAGACACCATGCTGACCATTACAATCCACATCTCAATATAATCTAGGGAGCAAGACACCAAATACACACACAGGGCTACATTACGTACAACTGACATGAGAGTGAATGTGATGTACCGGTAAGATACTCTGCTGGTCAATAGCAAGGAAATTCATGCTATTTACTTGTTGGAGCATCCATGGAGCCGTAGGATAAAGCAACCATCTGGGAGAGAGCACGAAAAACTCCCCAGGAGTATTTCACACTCACAGAGGCATTCTGAAAGTAGACGTTTCAGTGTGAAGTTCAGTTTTAGTTTGTTAGATAATGGTCACACTTTGGATTTAACAATAGTTCTTGTTCAGCAACACAAACAGCGAAGATCTTAAACAGCTCTCAGATATCAATTTTTCTTTTGTTTATTTGTGTGATTATATTATAATATTTTTAAAGTATGTCTATAAGATTTTCTGCCACTAGATGTCACACTAAGCGCACCAGCATCTCAGACCAAAACAAATGCACACATGCACAAACATGCATGGACGGTTGGCCTGGCAAACAAAGAATAGAAGAGCTCTGATTACAACACACATATCGCCGTATCTTTAGATAGGAAGTAGTTGTATGCTGCTATATTAATGTTGAAAATATATTACTTAGCTTGCTCCTTATTAGCCTCATGCAGAATCATTTATTTTTGTAAGTCATGGTTGTGGAAAATCCTGCTGTAGGCAGAGGTACATCTCTGGTTTAAGACCACAGCAAGGTATTTGCTCCAATTATGAACTCCCACAGCTGGTAAGGAATTAAACTGTCTGGACCTGCTTTGTCCACCTCTGGCTGCATTAAAGGAAGATTCCCATTTGGTCTCACCATTAGGTTTTCTTTCCTGACCCAGCAGTCAGCAGGGAACTCCTCCAGCATAGGCACAAAGTATTGGATGCATCCATTCCAGTGACACAGGAGAAAAATCATCATGAACAGAGACAGGATGCGAAAGAACAGACGCACCACCTCCAGATTTGCATTTGAAACCTGCGGAGAACAGGGAGAGCAACATGCACAAATGATGAAATGATGAACCAAAAATACTAATTACTGTGTGTAGAGACCAACAGGTTTCAAGCACGTCTGGGAAAAGAACATTTCACTGGTCTTTAATTTGTTTTTTATTCTACTGCCCAGCAACAAAAAGCACTGTTTTACTACTACTACAGTTGAATTACAATGAAGAAATATATGAATAAGAATTATTATTTTATATTTTTCAAAATGGAATGGAAACTTGCTTTTGGTGACACCTGAAAGTTCCCATTACTTTGGGCATTATGCCAGAATTAATTTAATTGTCCAGCATGCAGGAGTAAATATTGTGAACCATCGACATGACATTGGCATGAAAGTATAGATTGTGAGCTATACTATTCAATTATTGAAGATAGCTAATGTTAGCAATATTACCACTTCTAATTCTAATTTCAAGCCTTCCCACTGAAAGTAATGTATCTCTTCATGGTCTCTAGCTGCCCGTCTGTGTGTGCACGTCTGATACATAAACGCCTGTAAGCTCGACAGCACTTTCCGGAAAAGAGGAAGTGGAGTTTCACTGGCTGTTAGCATTGTCTCTCACAAAATCTGTATCTGTAATTCCGCTGCAATGCTAATGCAGTGCTTTATTTACAAATTTCAATTGTTCCATTTGTTTTAAGCATTTACCGTATTGCCTACAAACAGATTTGCAACACCTGCATGTCGTTAGGTTTCCAAACAGATTCTTCAGTGTTTAACGTCCAACTTTGTCAATGAGTTATGTGGTTGGTCATCGTGCATGTCAATCAAAATACCTCTCCTGTCAAGTAAAGGCTGGCTCTGCGAGACTAACTACAAAGCTTCTGACTCCAGCTAATACCCGTTTGAAAAATGCTTAAAAGTAGTCATGGAGCTGAGTGAGGGGAGGGGCTGTGTGGAAGGGGTGCATTAACATTAACGTTAACACACTCAAAGATACTGGAATATTGACAAGATGGAGCACTGTAACTGCATTTTACTGTGGAAGCTGATGTAACATGTAGGCAGCGCTCAGACAGCTAATTCTACCATGCATGGCCTGAATTTACCTCAAAATAATTTGCTGCAGAAATACCGTTGTGGCCTCAGATTGATCGTAGGTACTTAATTGTAATTAACGTAATAAACTCAAAATACTCATTAATGCGTAACCAGAGCTAAATTTCACTTGATGAATAAGGACTGGCAACACTCCATTGGGATGTGTTAACAGTTTTTTCCTCCTACTGTGCGTAGACCCGTGGTAAATTTTGAAGCTATTGGACTGACAGCATTTAACCAATCGGCATTGCTAACAGTTTTGGTCGCCTCAGCTAGCTCTACCGCTATTTCAAAACACGCTTGACTTCAATGTCATCTCACTATAACCCATCCTGAGCGGTCCGCCAGCAGGGGTGTGTGTGAAATGTTGCCTACCAATAGCCTATAGGTGGCGCTGCCATTGAGGATAAATGCATTTACATTCATTTATTCTTTTTGATCTTAAAATTAAGGCATCTGCAAAGTTGATGAAAGAATGACTGAATTACAAGAAAAAATAATGGTGAACTTACTTTCTCTACTTCGTTGAAAAATCGGACAAGACGCGATACTCTCACCAACCGGACTAGACTGAGGATTCTCACAAACATGAGAATTCTCATCATTTTGTTAGTCTTTGATGGATTGTCATCACTGTGGTATTGCAAATCCTACAAGAGCAAATAATAAGCATATAATAAACCATTCCATTGTAATATTTGTACCATTACACTTGATAATAATAAGCACCTACTGTTTTGGCTAACATTATGGTACCATAAAATACTGCAATACATTGGTTGATTAATGTTTCAATAGTTAATTATTACCGCAAAAAATAGTATGTAGCCGATTGGGAAAGCAGCTATGACATCCGGTATGAACCAAGATCTCAGGTAATTCACACGTATCTGCTTGACATCCAGAATGGCGACCTGGCAAAAAATACATTGGAATTTTAAAGATATACAACCAAAATGTATTAAAAAACGTCCATAAAGAATGAAAGATTACTAGTAGAAATATTAATATGACAGCATCATCAAACATGCTGGCCACACAAAAAAATGGCTCTTCACAACAGCACAGACAGCAAACAGTACAGATTGCAGTTCACAAAACAAATAAAAAAAGATAAACAAACAATACAGTACATATTGTTCAAATGTCACACAAGTATTTGTACTAATAATCCATGTTACGAAATCAAATGCAGGTGCCAATGTTTTCCTGTGTGTGTGTGTGTGTGTGTGTGTGTATGTGTGTGTGTGTGTGTGTGTTAATCTGGCCCTACGTGTAATGAGTAGATTAAAGATGTGGCAGAGATGGACATTTCACACTTGTATGTGCAAGGATTAAAGTCTGAAAATAGAGCCCAGTCACCTCGCTGTCCTCCCGTATGATGCCCATCCGAAAGTTCAGAGCCACGTCTATGAGAAACAATGTGTCGGAGAACACATTGAAGCCTTCCCATCCCAGTGCAGTGTCCCCATCCATAAAGGCTATCTCCATTGGTATCCCAATCAGGTTCAGGAAAGTGATGGCCATCATGCACATAATATAGTAGCTCCTGCATAGATGAATGCAATACATCAGTGATTTGCATCTGGAATTAACTTGCAAAACCATTGTTGGTTTTTGTTTGAAACTGCAGTGCATGCCCCTCCCCCACCTGAGTGGAGAGAGTTTCACATTCCTCTATATTCCCTATAATAGCTCTCAGGAGACTACACAATTATTTCCCTCTCCCCATACAAAATAATCCAATCATAACACGGACCTTAAAAAAGAGATATAAAATTCAGTTTAAAATGAACTTGTACACCTGTATAGCTCCTTACCTCATTAGAAGACTATATTCTGATGTTTGGGATGAAATATTATGTTTTGTCGCTGGTTTTAATGAACAGTATATATGTATAAATATGTGCTCCTAATTGCTTCTATATACTGTACAGGAAATACGGCGGCCAAAATAGTATTTCATCCCAAACTTCAGTGTGTAGATTTACATTGTAGTAAGATGGCTATAGCCAAGGGTTTTTCAAATGATTGTTTCATATCCCTTTAAGATCTTAGTCATTTTGTTATTGTTTATGTACTGAAAGTCATTGACCCGAATGGCCAACAGAAGTGTGAGCGTTACAGGCCGTAAGGCAAGCTGATTTATGCACACTAAATACTCTGATACTGTAAACTGCACATATCTCATCCAGGCTTCAATTGCCAGTTTCAAATATCTCTGTACTCTGATACGCTTTGTTTTCATTTCATCTCTGCTTTCACCTTGCTCAATCACCTTAATGAATGAATCATAACTGGGCCAATACATCAGTTTTTAAATGATAGAACTTTGCCTTGCAAGTCACAAGATGATTATGATTATGATTATATTATTCCTTATTATAATTGAACTTGCTGTCTTCATGCACTGACCTTCCCATATGTTCTTTCATTTCATGGGAGATTATATCCGTTTGGTATTTGTTAAAATGCTTCAACACTTTGTTCTTTCATAACATGCTAACGCTGTGTTGTACATATTTATTTTGTATAAATATACACAGGTATCAATTGGTCTCATTAATTCTCAATTGACTGACAAAACAACTACCCAAACTCTTAAGAATGTGAATACAGAAAGAGCGTTTTAGCACAATATTTCACCCCTGGCCCAAATCTGTCAAACATATAAAACAGGTACCTTATTATGCTGAAAGGGTGAATAACCAGCACTCCACTCTGTAGCTGACGCATGCATTCTTTCTCCACGGCGACCTCACTGCCATAGACATACAGAGACTGCCTGTTCAGTTGGGGCAAGAGGAGAGAGCGCCACCCACAGGTGGCTGGTGTCCATCCCCCAGAAGGACGTCGGAAGCGCTCCATCCCAGTCCCCTCTGCTCAGGCCATGTTCTTCCTTGTGTGCTGCTGTGGATGAGGCTCTGGGTGAGCCACAGTCAGTCCTGACCTCCCCTCTAGTTCACAAGGGCACTTTCCATCACGCTCCCCACACACTGGAGCTTACTGAAGTTCTGCATATAGAGGGAGAGGCATGTGAACACTGGTCTTTCAGCTGCTCTCTCTCTCTCTCCCTCCCTCTCTCCCTCCCTCTCTTGCTCCCTCTCTGCTCCCCCCCTTTTTTTCTACCGTCTCATCAACTATTCAGTATCTCTGTCCTATCACATGAATCAAGCCCTGTCATAGAAGGTGGAGCCAGCTCACATTATTACTGAACACAATGCATGTTTGTGTGTGTGTGTGTGTGTGTGTGTGTGTGTGTGTGTGTGTGTGTGTGTGCGGGGGTGTGGGGGTGCGCAGGGCAGAAGGGATAAAGTCCAAATATTACAATTAGCGTCAGCTGAGCCAGGCTGGCAAAGTGCCCAAGTCTGGGCGATCTATACAGGAGATGTAATGAAATACTGTACTGTGTTACCTGATACGTCTATATGTGCCTCACAGCACACCTCTATAGGTTGCATTTCCTTGGCAGACCAGTTTTTGGTGGATTCATTCCAATTATGCATTTTTGGCATTCTTTGCATGTATTCTAACTATGATCCATTTTTTGGGAATAATATTAAATGATACGTTTCTGGGGAGTCATTCTAAGTTAATTCACTTTAAAAAAATGTTTTGATGGCATGAACTGTGTAAAAAAAGAAATGAAATAGATGTTACAGTATACCTTTGCAGCGCTATAAGGGGATATTGCATCAGGGAGGGTCATGTAATTTCATAGCTGTGACATGTTCAGTTGTATATAGTGTCAGAGGAACCATGTACCCTTCCTCCACTTGCAATCTAATGTGAATATGTGGGATTTTTGCATGCTAAGATGAAAATAAACCAGAAGGCAACTGTAGTATCTTAAGTGAATATCCCTTGAAATCCCTATTTACATACTCTTATTTCTCTAATAGTAGTATTCAAACAGTGCTGTTTTATGAAAAAATAGCCATGTCTCACTGATAAATCATGTTTTAATAGCATCCAGTGCAGCTATATATAAAGCATTTGCTGTCCCTGACCTTGAACTCAGATTTCCTCCAGCCTCTGAGAGAAAAAACATGCGATATTCTATTTCAAATCCTTTTAGAGAACCAAAACTGGAAACACAACACAGTAATATAGCTACAATGGATTATTTTAACACGTCATATATACGGCAAATACCATTAAAATAAATGAATGAATGAGTTTGATTTAGGTCTTCAGCGATCATCAATTATTGCTAATCAGAGCACCTAAATCTATTGCACCAATTATTATTAGTTCAGACAGGCATATTTAGGGGGAAATAACATTTATTATGAAACTCAATTCAATGCTATGTTATTGCATGGATTTGAATCAGCTGGAAAGCAGAGTGGAAGCTGCAGCAAAGACCGCTTCAAATGTAGGTGTATATCTATCAAACAGGCAGATTACGCAGGCAGCAGGAAAAAAGTAACATGCTTACTTGCTCATTTATCTAGCACACAGCTGGCCCTAAAACTAAAATTAGTGACTCAGCACTTACACGTATGCAGTGCGTAAGCAGTGTGTGAGCAGTGCGTAAGCCAAGGGAGCTTTTCTACATAAAAACATGCAGGGAAGTAAGATAACTTTTCACAATCATAACATTTAAAGAGTGTGACATTTGCAATGCATAGTGTTGAAATTATCTGCTTCATGTTGTCCACAACAATGACATTTGATCTAGAAACACTGGACAGCCTTATTTGATTATTTGATACATTTTACAAAGTGGTCTTCTTCACAAAGAAGCTTCCAGGAACTGTCCCTGTGCATAGTGTTGTTTGAAATACAGATGAGATTTTCTTTCCTGGTAAACCTCACAGAAGATGATGGTGATGATGATGGTGGTGGTGGTGTTGGTGACGACAGAGCTCCACAATGATTGGTCAAGAGAACATACCCAGTATGTCTTACTCATTAAACATCTTGCAGTGTTAAGTCAGTATTGACTGCACCCTGCACTATAGAATATATAGTATAGACTGAATGCAGTGAAAATAAGGTCTTATGACTTTACAAGTATGTCCACCATGGAGATGTCGCCTGCCACAACAGGGGGCAGGCAGTTCTGCTTGGTACCTAATTGGTAGATGGTGGGCAACCATCGCTGAACATCCCAACCCCTGTCATGAAACACAAGAGGGGTAGGAGAAGGCTTAGAGAGCCGAACAAATGTCTTTCTGAAGCTTTTTGGACAAAATAAAGGATTCTACTCCCTTTGATATGTGGAGGTGAACGATTGAAGATGATAGCCATCTTTAGTGGTAATCTCATAGTCTCAGCCTCTTCCATTCATTAGATAACTTGTACTGAACATTTGATACATAGACCTGCATGAGCATCTCAGCACTATCAGGAAGTGTGGCAGTAGATTTTCATTGGTTCTTAGCACAGTCGTTCACAAGACTAGACTAATGCTGTGTTCAAGCATATGTCAGAACTCAATAGTTAAATAGTAAAATTGGAGATTTAGTTACACTAATTAACATACATGTACAATGGGATATGTATTGGATATATATATATATATATATATATATATATATATATATATATATAAAACCTTGAAATGTGTTGCTGTTAGCAGTTTTAATGGCTACAGCCAACAAGGTTAAAAACTACACAGCATTGTTAATAGATAACGATGCACAAGTGAGGCTCAATGGACGGGAATCCACGTTTGCCTATTCCGACCTCACACCAGCTTGAATACATAGAAGGCGTAAAGTGACACGTTTCCCTGTTCTACTTCCCAATCTCCGTTATCCAAACCCCAGTGGGCGACAGTGACTAGAGCAGGTCGACAGGTGACCCAGAAGCCTTTGGTTCGAACCCCACTACCTCCTCACCAAATGTTGAGGTGTCCCTAAGCAAAACACCCAACCCTAACAGCTCCGAGTAGTCAGGTGGCACCTTGCATGACATCACCATCAGTGTTTGAATGTGAGACAATGTGAGGTTGTAAAATCAGAATATTACCCCCACCTCCGACTATATGTCATGTATGTCAAATGCAGCAATATTTCTGGTATGATGCCTTAATTACTAATTTCAGCCTTTGTTTCGTTTAAACAGTAACCTTACTTATTTAATACATGTGTACATGGCCTGCCACGCTTGTGTCAATTAGTTTCCCAATTCATTTCTCCTGTATAATTGGGAACATAAACGAAGTGGTGAAGGCTGCACCACACAAAACTATTGGGGTGGAGATTCTGAAGGACCACCCTACGGCAATGCCTTACTTTAACCTCACAAGTTCTGGCCTAAAGTAAACTCCAATTTCAGTAGAACCCCTCAATGCAAAAGTGTTTGTCGACCATGTAGATTACAATGGGGCCAAACAGTCGCCAGCTGAAGTTTTGTAACCGTGGTATTTTGGACTGAGGAAAGGAGATTAAAGGAATAGTAAGCTAATACACGTTAACACTTTGTGTCAAATTAACCAAAAGTCATCCTCGCAGTACGCTAGCTTACTTCTCTTAGTTCTCTGTGCGTGCTGAAAAAAAAAATCTGGAAACCAGAACAGCAATGACCTAGGCTTTGCAAAGCGTTTCCAATGTTTGGGACAATGCATCTGAGGGAGCACCCTATGGCATTAAAGGGAGAGGTGTTTTTGTTTAGATTTGAGTTCAAAAGCCTAAGCCTATTCATTATCAGAACATTGTGTATTACAAAGTAGATAGGCCTACATATAAACATCTGCAACTAGCAGCTATAGCTGGTCTACAGCTGAAACAGTGTTTGGTTAGTATATTTTTAGTTATGTTTCTCCCCATACATCCCCCAACATATCATATATACCACTGACCTACACTCATGCCCTCTTTAACATGCAAATGAGTTGCTCTCCCTTGTTGAGACAATCCCCAGGGCATGTCCACCTCTTTCACACCAGTGACTTGTGGCAGCTGCTTACACCTGTGTGTGTGTGTGTGTGCATATGCATGTGCGTGTGTGTGCCTAGGTATAGCTTTGTCCCTGTGCATGTTCCTTATGGCTGTAGACTGGAAACAGTTCTCCACATATCTTTTTGTGAAGTTGCAGTCTCAGCAAAAACCAGCTTAGAGCATCACTTAAGTATTGTAAAAGAAATATAACATCACAATGTAGTTCTAGTTGCATGCCCTCTTCTGGGCTCCTCAAGGCAAGTCAAGGGGACTTCCTAGCCTGGTGATACAGATCTCCCTACTGACCATGAGAGTCACAAACATAATGGGCTTTTAGAGGTAAAATCTAATTATATTGTGACTGTGTTCTATTGCGTTGGGGGAAATAACGAAAGTAACCACTAGTCAGCAGGTCAAAACCAACTTAAATTTGCAAGCTCTGATTTGCACAATGATATGTAAAGTGAAGCAAACTATTTGGTTTAACCATAGAGCTATTGTCCTATAGGGTTTTCACTGGCTACTGCATCACAGCAGACATGCGAGAAGGTCCTATAGAGAAGAAAAAGAGCAGCATCGCCATATAAATATTGTAGAATGAAGAGTAGCTATGGCAAGCCGTTTTGACATTTATTCTCCAAGATTTACCAGTATCTATTCATTAGATACTAGTATATATTTTTTAGATACTAGTATCTATTCCAATAGTTACTGTATCTTTTCTTTAGATACTGGTATCTATTCCAATAGTTACTAGTATATATTCTGTAGATACTAATATCAAATTGTGAATTTTTGCAATTGAATTATATGGGCTCTGCCGTTCAGATACGGTATCTACTATTTGCTTCTGATTACTATTCCAATAGTGACTAGTATCTATTCCAATAGTTACTAGTACTAGAAACTATCCTGGTCAATAGCATCTCATAGCATCGGTTCAAGAACTCCTTTGTGCCTGTATCAATTCCAGTTTTAAATAACATCTTAAAATGCTGAATCTTAACAGGGTTGGGCCTGGTTAGTACTAGTAAGATTAAACTATGCTAATGCTTCAGGTGTGTTTACAGTTTTTTTTACTTATTTTAGTATCTATTTTTATAATATGTTGCACAATGTTGTGTCTAACTATCTGGCTTGAAGAACCCAAAACAAATGTCCTCAAGAGGACAATTATACAGTATGTATGTATGTATGTATGTTTGTATCCTAACTTTACTAGTAACATTTTAAATTGAAATATAATTTTGACTAGTGACGTGTCATTTGACCAATGACACGTACAAAATAAATAGTTACCAGTAATAATTAAAATGTTACTAGTAATTGGAATAAATACCACTTGTGTTTGAATATATATTGTGTCTAAATAGATACTAGTAACTATTGGAATATTATCTAAAAAAAAATCTTAGTAACTGTTAGAATATAGACTAGTAAACAATAGATAGGCTACTAGCTAATAAATAGATAGCTACTAGTATAAACGTCAAAACGGCTTGCTAGTAGGCTCGTAGCCTGGTGTAACCAGACCCAACGTTCACTGACAGGCTAGTATTTCAGGGTGGTGCTGGGTAGACTAGCGATAGAACATTATGATGTATATTTTTTCCATTATTAAATATTTTCTCACGACTCTACAACCCCAACATGAATCATTGATTTACTGCCTAGCCTTAACAACAACAACATGTTAAAATACATTTTCTAATGTGGCCATGCATTATAAAACATGTCGGTTTGAGAACTACATATCCCATGAGCGTCTATTTCTGTAGCGCTCATATGGGAAGGTCAAGTTGTCGGTGACATTAACTGTACCCGTGGTTGCTGGAAGCAAGTTACGTTACAAACACTCCAAGTAAGTCATGTAACACTAATTAATTACTGTATTTACATCAATAAATGTCACGCTATACTAAGCTTTGCAGCACGTGTTTCCGAGTTAGCATGGGAAGCTAGGGAAGAGTGTGCGGTGTAATTGACATGACAAGCTAACGCCATAGCCATCCAGGAAATATACCTAACGTGTTGTTTATGCATTTACTATTAAAAAAGTCGAACTGAAACCAGCTAAGTTAGCACTTTCTGCTAACAATCTAACAAAATCAAACAAATTGACGCTATTTTTGTGTAATGGCAAATGTCTTCGTTTGAATTGTTAGTGTTGTCTTTTTGCCTCACCTATGATGATTGTGATGATCTTCATACCTGACGTTTGATCCATGCTTTCCAGTTTAAAAACATGTCCTCCATTGCTGCTGCAAGTTGTGACTCAGTTCCAGCGACTGAGGAGAAGAAACCACTCAAACCCTGTTGTGCTTGTCCTGAAACAAAGAAAGTCAGGGATGCATGGTAAGGATGTGGTTGGACAGATGTTCTTTTGACATTGTAAATGTCACACCTCCCTAAACGGTATCTAACATTGCTTGTTTCTTTGCAGTATCATTGAAAAAGGAGAAGAACATTGCAGTGTGTTGATTGAGGCACATAAAGAATGCATGAGGGCACTTGGCTTCAAAATTTAATTTCTCCTTCTTGTGTTTTGGTAGGTATTTACATAATGAATGTCTAGCCTGCATTGCAGCAAGTCTGGGGTTGTTATGTCTTTGTTGGATGACTTTTATTAGGATGTGCACATTCATTTATGTGGTTTCCTCAGAGCTGTTTAGTATTATGCTGCTGTTTGGCAGGCAGGCTATTTATGTTTGGCAGGCAGGCTATTTATAGCAGCAGATCTGCAGACTCTCACTTTATCACATTACTTTAGTTTTTAAGTGAATCTAATATGAATATTTGGCCACAACTTAGATTTTATTTATTTTAAGACCTGATGTCTATAATTGCGAACACCTTAATTGTTAAATTTAACTAAATGTAACAATGTTTTTAAAACAAAAACTAATCAAATGTAAGTACAGTTTTTAATATGGCAATGACCAGACTGTTCTGCAGGTTTCAGAGAAGTGGCATGTAGTGTGACTGGCTGAAGCAGGGTTTGATTGTGTTGCAGTGCCCACTAAAGTCATACATGTCCTCATCCAATTATTTGGTTGTAGGAGATGGTCTGGAGCAGGGCTCTGCAACCTATGGCTTCCAAGCCCCTCTACAGTGGCTCCCTGTGGCTTTGACAAAATCATATAGAATTTAATATAGGTTTTAATCTCAAATTATATTTTATCTTGACAGCCTGTGGCTTTTGATTTCACCAGTATCCAAATGGATCTAGTCCATTCAAAATTGTGAGTGCATTGTAGTTGGGCATAGGTTAGTATATTCTGTTTTCAAGTCACCAGGAATTGACATTTAAGTACTTTATTTTAAAAATATCTTTGCAGGGGAGCATGCCCCCGCACCCCGCTAACATTTAACTGTCCTCGTTCACTAACACTCTAAAGCCCTGGGAAGGTGAGAATTAATTCTCATTCAGGTCTTCTTTTGATAGGCTTAGTTAGTAGTTAGTATAATTTATGTCTGCGGCTCCAGACAAATAAAAATACATTTCTGGGCATAAATGGCTGGTTTTATAGTAAAGGTTGCAGACCCCTGGTCTATAGATTGTAATACTAGTGACCACAACTCAAGCGTGGGATGGAAATGCGAACAATTTAATGCTTATATAATCCATAATCCATCTTCAGTCTCTTAAAATGTTTGTCCTTACTCAAAAACATTTGCATACATTCACTGAGGGTATGAAGGTCTGTTTAGTCAGGTTATGTACTATGAATACACATCTCAGAACTGTTTGTTGCAATTAACATATTCTTGTTTTTTTTATTTTTTATCCCTGCAGAGTGTGTGTGTGTGTGTGTGTGTGTGTGTGTGTGTTGCAGACTGTGAAAGGAAACCTTGGATATTGTTTCTATTTATACCTGAAAGCAAGATTTCAGCAATGTCATGGGAGTAGAAGAGTGCTTATTTTTGATGAATGAATTTCTAATAGTGATCTGGAATTTAATAAACATCCTATGCAATTAAGAATCATCCATGCTTTTATCCTTTTTTTAATTGATCTAATTTGTAAGCTACATTATGTACTAATATATTATACACTATTCAACCACATTAAAATAATGAAATGCTTCCTTACCTATTGTGCCAAAAAACATATGCACTTAATATCATATAGTGAATGGTTTAAAACACTTTTTTATCTCATTATAGGTTCTTGCTCTCACTGTCAAAGTACGCCACAGTTGCTGTCCCTGGTATGCACTTAGGCTTAAAATAACCTCTACCCATGCAACCATAAACACTTCACATAGCTGCATTTGTCCCTCAGTAGTGTGCTCTTGCTTTATGCTCAGAAATTGACTGCCACAGAGAACCAATATCAGAATCTTAGACCTTATTTACATACATTTCAAAGATTAAAAGCTAGATGGACTCTTACCTGGAAATTGTGCCATCAATGACTATTTGATAGACTTTGTTATATTGTGTACTGCTCTATATTTGCATTCATGAATAGAAAGACATCTGACTATTAAATTATTCCCATATTTGGGTATGAATATGTCAACATGTTTTGACAGTTGCCTGCTATAGGCCAACTAGCATGCTATGAAACAGGTGAGAGAATGAGAAGACAACAGCTATGGATTAGCCAGAGCTTTAGTGCCACAGGTTGACAGAAGTATGGGGGTTGGATGTTCACATGTGAAATCTGACCTGCTCTGTCATTCTACCTATTTCAGTGTCTAAATATGCACAGCCAAAGCCCCTCTTGGCAACACTGGGCTGGGGAAATGTGGCTTTCCATTTTATTTAAGGAGGCACCGTTCTGTAAGAAGTGAAAGTGATGTGCTGTGACTGCACTTATGGCTTATCATTGTGCCCCTGTATACCTCTCTCTCTCTCTCTCTCTCTCTCTCTCTCTCTGTTATGTTAAGTAGCAGCATTCTCTGGGACGCTCTCTTCCTTGTGCTCCAATTCCAAACATGGTTATCCTTCCAGGCCTGTAGGGTCCCTCTGTTCCCTCCTTTGGGGGGGGGGGGGGGGGGGGGGGGGGGGGGGGGGGGGGGGGGGGGGGGGGGGGGGGGGGGGGGGGGGGGGGG
>JAODLL010043487.1:5000-20534 GCA_026546735.1 Forbesichthys agassizii | reverse complement strand
TGTGTGTGTGTGTGTGTGTGTGTGTGTGTGTGTGTGTGTGTGTGTGTGTGTGTGTGTATATATATATATATATATTTTATTTTTTATTTTTATAAGCCTTCCTGAGTAACAAGAATTTGTACAAATCATAGCACATTTATATAAATGCCAACTTTCAAGTCACAGGTAAGGACATTTGTGTATGTGGATATAAATTACATTAATATATCGTAGAATATTTGTGAATCACGGTACTTGTATTTACAAATCATTTTGAGACAAATCTCTCTCCATAGTGGTAATGCATATGTGAAAACAGTTGTGCAGATGTACTATTGAACAGATTTGACTGAGGTGAGTCATATGGCTGTTAGTCACACACGGCAATGACCTTCACTTACAACAACTTCTCAGCAACACACATACACACAATCACACACACAAGGGGAACAAATCAGGAGACACTGGAGACCCCCAAAGTGGTATAACAAGGAACATGATTCACTGTCATGAAAAATGTGTGTGTGCGCGCACGTGATAACTGTGTTTTTGTGTGTGTGTGTGTGTACATGAGACACATCCAGCCTACCATCTGTGAAGTCGGAGGGGTAGAAGGGCAGTCTGCGACACAGGTCCTCGTAGATCCCTTTGCCAGCTTTAAAGAAGTCTTTACACTGTAAAGATAAAGAACAGTTATCATCAGTCTCATGTCAGATCACAGCAAAGTATTAATTTCTTCACTGAAGCTTTCATTTAGATCTATTTGAGGTAAAAAAACTATTAAAATGATTAAAATCACCAGTTCCGTGTGTGCAATGCATGCAAGAGGCTTTGTTATAGTCTCTCCAAACTGCATGCAATAGGCTAAGCTGTGATTAATAGTCCACCTTGTCTTCCCTTCTCGCTCTTAGCAACACATACACACTACCATTAACAAACTTTACAGTACCATCTATCACACATTGTTTGTACCCGATAGAAAAATCTTTCTACTTATTTAGTAGATAATATAGGCTAATGGCTTGCAATCAATGTATTTTGCACATAATGCTAACAGACCAAAAACAAAATGTGTTGTGAAAAAGGTCCTTGGGACGATTCCTTCTAGTGGTATCACGTCAGAGTTAGATAGAAATAGTTATTTCCTTGAAACACTGAATGTTACACAATGGCTATTGACATTATATATAGCCACATGCTGCTCAACTAACCACTACTAACATACCACTGTGGTGTCACAGACATGATGTTTGAATGTGTGTGTGTGCGTGTGTGTTTGGTTTGATAAACACAGCCTTGGCAGAGGAATTACGGTCCACCAGTTTACCATTCCTGGTAAAACGTTGATAGAAAAACAAGACAACACATCAACAATCTGGCCCACCTCCAGTGACACACATTCTACTGTGGTTGGTCTCTCTCTCCCCCTCTCCCTCTCTCCCCCGTACAAATGTTTACAGATACAATGTTTTAATTTGTGTTGTGTTTCATGCCGGGATCAGACTACACTGATTCAGTCATAATGTAAATATGTTCAGCATCGTGACCAAATATGAACTTTGGGAATGCCAACGAAGAGCTTTACTTCTTGTACTGTGACATAAACAAAGAACCAAGCTGTCGCGCCACTAACCTGACACACCATATGGATTGTTATATCTGGGGAGACAGCCATAGAAACAGTTTGAAAAGGGCAGGCACTTTCAAAAAATACTTGGCAGTTGATTGGATGCAATCCAATACATCCACGTTGTATCATGTCATCTACATTTGCCTGTTTGCATTCATCATGCAGCCAGTAAAGTAAAATCTGTTGAGTTACTTGAACAGCTTATCAGAAGTGTGTTTTTTGAATTAGCAAATGTTATTAGAATTCCACTGGTAAAGTGGATTACACATGCACAGTTAAAAGTCGCAGTGCATTAGGATGAAATATTGGCACTCATGGAATGCCTCTCGTCCAATCAGATCACTTGGTCGGAACTAACTATTGTATAAGGGAGTATAATATTCACACTTTCTTGAACGGCAGCATACTATGTGTAGTGTTGACAGTCTCCCGGTAAAGACACAACAAGAATTTATGGCACTATGATTGCATAACCAGACAAGGTTAAAGACAAATATATTGTTTAGGCGTTGTGTGTTCTGACAGCGTTTAGCTGTTGAGGATAGCTTGCGCTGATGCTGATTGATTGTGGAAGGGAAAGCTGGGTAGAGCAGGCTAGAGAGAGACAGAAATATATGCAGTATGGATGGGAGAGTGCGGTTGTACTGCCACTGTACATGGACACAGGAACATTATTTATCTATGATACACATACAGGTTTGGTACATTTAACCATTGTATACAGCTATTACTGTAAATCATGGGTGTAGATTTGTTTGAATATTGGGGGGCATATAAAGCAGGGTACTCCCCCAGAAAATGTTGAGAATCAAACATTTTATTTCCTGCATTCTGGTAAATTCTTACGTGTATGCCGTTTATGCATCAATGTAGGGTGGAAATGTCTATTTAAAGGAAAACATTAAATACAGGAACCCTGGCACAATTCAAACTATATGGAATATAATGCAGTAAGGGTTATCATCAACATACACTATATTTCCAAAATTGGTACACACCTCCCAGAAGCCCATTGAATTCAAGTGTGGTGCTGTGATAGTCCATTCATTAAATGTTCTCACTACTAAATGTTCCATGGTCAATTGTTAGTGGTATTATACTAAATTAAAAGTGATTGGACCCAACAGAAACTCAGCTACAAAGTGGTGGTAGGCCACATAAAATCACAGAGCACAGAAGTCGCCAAGTTTTTTCAGTCTATAGCTACAGACTTCTAAATGTCATGTAGCCATCGGATTAGCTCAAGAACAGTGCGCAGAGAGCTTAATGGAATGAGTTTCCATGGTCGAACAGCTGCATCCAAGCCTCACCCCATAATTCCACTGGGCGCGTGCGCGACATGTTTCGGCTCCGATGGGGGTCTCCGGAGCTGATTGCGGCTAATCTAGTCAATGCTTTCACTTCCACCACATGCGACTGTGTTGGAAGTGTCCCAGAAGCAGCTCTCGCTAAAGATAGGCGCTGTGTCTATTTTTGTACAAAGTACAAAATACAATTGAAATTGTGTGCAAAACCAAGTGTGCAGACTCTCGATCGTATTTCACATGACTACATTGGTGGAAAGAGGCCAGAAGTGGAAGGATATGACATCTAGGACGATCGGTTAATTTTATAAATGAAAAAGAAACAGTTTAATGACAAATCTGTTTTATAAGAACAATTCCAGAAAGGTCCATGGTGTGGATATAATTGCAGTAGATTTTTGGAGTGGAAGTTAATGAAGGTAAAGTCAATTTTGTTGATCTTGCCAATACAACTGCCTTGCAGCACTAATCTTATGAAATTCTCCCAGTGGAAGTTGACGCTTTGAGAAGACGGAACAAACCATGTCTGAGACGGAAAGCTGCACACACGGGCCCAGTGGAATCCCGGCATTACATCACCAAGTGCAATGCAAAGCGTTGAATGCAGTGGTGTAAAGCACGCCGCCACTGGACACTAGCAGTAGAGACATGTTTCTCTGGAGTGACAAATCACTTTTCTCTGTCTAGCAATTCGATGGACGAGTCTGGGTTTTGTGGTTGCCAGGGAAACAGAACTTGCCTGACTGCATTGTGCAAAGTGTAAAGTTTGGTGAAGGGGGGATTGTGGTGTTGGGTTGTTTTTCAGGGGTTGGGCTTGGCCCCTTACAGTAGTTACAGTAAAATGAACTGTTAATGCTTCAGCATACCAAGACATTTTGGGCAATTCATGCTCCCAACTTTGTGGAAACAGTTTGGGGATGGCCCCTTCCTTTTCCAACATGCCTGCACACCAGTGCACAAAGCAAAGTCCATAAAAACATGGATGAGCGAGTTTTGTGTGGAGGAACTTGATTGGCCTGCACAGAGTCCTGACCTCAACCCGATAGAATACCATTGGGATGAATTAGAGCTGAGACAGCGAGCCAGGCTTCTCGGCCAGCACCTGTGCCTGACCTTACAAATGCGCTTCTAGAAGAATAGTCAAAAATGCCCATGAGCATACTCCTAAACCTTGTGGACAGCCTTCCCAGAAGAGTTAAAGCGGTTATAGCTGCAAAGGGTGGACCAACTCTATATTAAACCCTACAGATTAAGAATGGGATGTCATTACCCTTCGTGTGCATGTAAAGGCAGGTGTCCCAAAACGTTTGGCAATATGATCTATGTTGTGCATTAGGCATAGGCCTATTTCATATTTTTCAACATATATATTCTACTCTTCTGTCCTATTTTCTTTAAGTACATGATAAATAAATAAATGTTAATGAATGTATTAACCCTTGGAATTTAATAGCTCATATATTCATGTTATAAACTTTCTGCATATTCAAAACATCTGTGAGATGATCTCTAGTCTAAACAATAGTTGACTTAAAACAATAATAGTCTACTACACATTTTTGCCATAACCTATTAAAACTACTACAGGAGAATGAGACTTTGTTAAAGTCAAAATAATGTGGTGCACAATGTGCGCATTAAAATATCTAACATAGGACAGAACAGTCTGAATAGCGTAGTAGGCTTATTCTAGGTTAGTTACACTGTTAAGCGATTTAATACGCATGTGGGCTACTACTGATATCGTCAGGCGGCCACAGTGCGTCTTTCATGTTTTTATTGGGGGACAAATAACACTTGTTCTAAATATTGATGGGACAAATCCCCAGTATCCCCCCTGAAATCTATGCCTATGTACTAAATTACTAGCATTAGGATTAGACTTAAGACAAAATATGCATTAAAGATGATTTTGTATATCTTCTGCTACTGTTTATACTAGCTAGAGTAGTGACAGTGATTAGCACACAGTACACACACAAAATATACACCTTGAGGGGTTTGTGACTGCGTGGGTCTGTCTCCTCCTCGTCTATAGCTGTGGGCTGCTGATTGGCTGCTGTCAGCTGATGTCGTTGGAACACCAGTGCCTCCTTGAACTCCTCCTGGGTCTTGGTCTCCAGCAGCTTCTGCCTGAAGGATATGTCTGAGAACATGGTTGCGAATGTCCGGCCCAGCTCCATGGCTGTCTTGGTGCTTTTCTGGTGGAACATACCCCAGGACCCCAATGAGGAAACCTTAGCGCTCATTCTAAACATAGTCCCCAAATGTTCCCAGATCACTGCATATGTAGTATGTAAGTAGTGAAATGCATCAAAATATAGAAATCATATACATAATAACGTAGCATATGCTTTCTATAACATTCCGTGACCCCACCCCTGCCTTTGCCCATGGTGCATCCCAGTGGCCACTTACATCCTAGGTGGTGGTGTATGTGGTGCTTCTGTCAATGTCAATGGCAATGGCACGTGTCACTCATGTGTCAGGCGTCAGTGTGGTGTACAGTACAGCGGTACAGAATGTGACAGAGTGATGCTAATAGCCTGCTGGCTGCCTGTGATGCTGTACTCAGCCAGGTGGCCAGGAAGCCCTTCTGGCCATGCTCACTGTTCAGCAAACACGGTATAGCCTGTAAGCCTCATCACACAGACACACTGCTAAGTGGGCTTCACACTAAGATGGCTGGAGGGTTCTGGAATGATCCACGCGCCATGTTAGTTCACCACTGTAGGTAGAACAAAGGGACACATCTCACTCAAAACCCTGATATGGGGATAACAAACTAACTATCTGATAACACCTGTGAATTGCCAGGGGCTCTAACCAGTATGACTCACAATGAATTTTTGGATGCATTACCTGGTACTTCCCATGTCTGGTGGACAGAGTGATTGCCAAGCAGTCACGTGTAGCAAAGCTTAAAGGTATCGTCAGCTATTGCAAGCTAATTATAAGATAATACACTTGTTGTCAAATTCACCAAATATCTAATTCGCTATCTTACCGCTGTGTGTGCTGAAAAACATTTTGGTACGGTAAGTATATGGTACGATTTCACTACTCTTAGTACAAACCTCACAACAGATCATCAGTCATGTTTTTTCACCACTTTAAATGTATTTTCAATTGGCTGAATACAAAACACAACATATCAAAGTAACAGTATCACCACAGCTAATCATTGTTTCTTTAAGAACACCTTTCATATGAAACAATTTTACACAGTAAACTCTTAACACTTAAGTTGTTTATCTTTCATGATGAGATTAGTTAGAAATGTTTAATGTGCAAAACATAAACATTAACCTTTTACATCTCCAAATAACTTCCTGCTACTGTGGCCCAGAAGATTTCTTGGTGGCCTGATGGTCATTTTGGCCTGGCTGCCGTGAAATGTCAACTATACAAGCAGCAGCAATAATAATAATATGGCAAGCAGGAATGGGTTGATGAAAAATCAGGTGCAAAATTCTCTTCTCTCTCGTTCTTCCGTCTCATGTCCCTGCGAAATGGCGCGCATAGCAACATAATGCGTACGCACGTACAGTAGCAACCATCTACCTGTGGCTGTTTCTGTCTACAGATTGCGTGGCCAAATGGTTTTGACAGCCAGCAAGTACCAGAGAGATAGATAATCACCAAGGTCCCATAGCCCATAAAGGCATAGAGAGGTTTGCGGTCCCCACAAAAGAATGGGTCAGTTTCTTTTTGTTACATTTCTAAAGTTACTGTAATACAGTTCAGTACTGTAATAATAGCCTGAGAACCAGACGAATCTGAGAGCTAGTTTAATTTGCTCTGGCAGATATGTCTGGTCAAATTCAGAAAAGAAATACAGCTTCCTCTGCAGTCTTAGAGCAATCACCTCTGCTGCTTTACTGTAATATGGGGTGGGTTTAATACAATGTACAGAGGAGTGGCTTTTTCATGAAGAACCAACTATATGCAATAAGTGTACAAGGACAGGCCCCTTCAGATAAGCCCTCTCATTTCCAAGTAGGTCCTAAACACAAACAACAAAAACCTGTCAGGGTTTAATGGCCCTGCCTTTTACTCATCTTGGACTTTGTCTGTGTCTTGTCATTACACACACTTGGTGCCCATTTCCAATTAACTTGAGTATATGTAGCCCTCTGTTTTTCCCTGTCCTTGTCGGTTATTGTTTGCTGTACTGGTGAGTAGTTTACAGTACTACTACCAGATCTATTACTTATGGATCATGTGATCATGGTAATCCAATCAAAAAACTCTACAATCACGCCGAATGGCTGAGAAGGTCAAAGCTGTGCCCCTGACCCGCCCCGTGGGGTATAAATAGCAGCGTGCCCTCTCAACTTCCTCTTTTCGGCGCTGAGCGCCTCGGGACGCACCGTACCGCAGCGAAAGTAATAGATATGGTCCCTACTCAGGGAACCGAGGATGTGAAAACATCCCAGACGTTCCCTATCGCAGGAACTGCGATCTATTACTTATGGGACCGTATACAATCACGCGACCAGTATGGTGGCGGACCGAGGGGAATCCAGAACATATGCTTCAATAAGCACGGCATCACTAACACACCTGTGTGAAGCCCAACATAGACCCACAGACTGTGAAGGATGATGGGGCGGGTATAAAGGGGACCTCAGTCCCCCTCCCTTATAGCATCTGTCATGCGCAATTATTGGACATGTATGGAATGCTTTTAAGACAGTATGTGGCTCACACCACTGGGTCACATGCTACAACAACTCATGGAGGACCTGGTAACATCAAGCATGTAGAACCGTACAAATGTATGCGGGGAGCTCCAGCTCGCCGCTCTACATATGTCATCCACTGAAACCCCTCTGAAAAGGGCCCAGGAAGACGAGACCACTCTAGTTGAGTGGGCATGCAGGCCTAGCGGAACCTCCAGGGACAGGCCCCAACCAACGAGTGCGATAGCCGCCCTTTGGACAGAGGCTTACCCCTGACTTGGGAGCCAAAGCACACAAACAGCTGGTCACTACGCCTATAGCCCTTAGTGCAATCAACGTAGCATCGTAAAGACCGCACCGGACACAACGCGTTCAGCCTTTCATCCTCCACTGATGCAAACAGGTGAGGGTGAAATGCCTCAAGTTCGATTACTTGGTTCCTAAATGGTGCGGTAATCACCTTTGGCGTGAATGCCGCGTTAGGACGCATAACCACTCTCTGACCGTCCCCCACAAACTGCATGCAGGATGGGTGTACAGACAGAGCCTGTAGCTCCCCGACCCGTTCTGCAGAAGAAAGTGCTAGTAACAGTGATGTCTTCAAGGACACAGTTTTAATGTCTGCAGTGTACAGGGGCTCAAACGGGGGCCCTGCCAATGCCTGTAAGACCACCATGAGATCCCAAGGTGGTACCAAGGAGGAACGTGCTGGCCGTAGGCGCCGCACGCCGGCCATAAAACATGACGTCAGTGGGTGGTTCCCAGGTGTCGATCCGTTTAAGCCGACATGGCATGCTGAAATCGCTGCTAGGTAGACCTTGAGCGTTGATGCTGCCTTTCCCTTGGCGAACATGTCCTGTAAAAAATCCAGGATTGGACCAACAGACCACTGAGAAGGATCATGCTCCCGTGACTGACACCACTGGGCGAAGATCCGCCACTTCAAGGAGTACTGAGAGCGCGTAGAGGGCGCTCTTGCACTCTGTATAGTGGCAACTACTTTATCACAGTCCTGATGCTAGGAGCTTCTCCCGAATTTTCCATGGAGAGCCCACACACAGATTGCAGAGGTATGCAAACCACCAGAATCAGGGTTAACACATCGTCCCTCGCTCTGTCTAGTAGAGGCTGAATGAGCGCCACCGGAGGAAAAGCGTATAACTTCTTTCTCGGATAGGTATGTGTTATCGCTGACGTGTTGTCTGACCTCACCAGGACATGCTGGCCTGAGGACCGCCGAAAAATGCTGTAGTGCTAACAACACTGTGTACAGCTCCAACACATTTATGTGTGATTTCTCCTGGGTCGTTGTCCAACGGCCGCTGGCCGACGCCCCATTGTAAACAGCGCCCCACCCCGCGGTGGACGCATTTGTGGAAATTGTGGCGCGATGCGACATGTTCCCTAATGGGGCCCCCATTAGCTTCATGTGGCTTCGTTCCACACCTTCAATGCCCACCTGCACCTCGGGGGCACAGTCAGCATGCGGTGTCTGCCCCTGGTAGGATGAAGACTTTTTTGTTGATATATCACATCAGCAATGCACAGGCGCGCAGCATGCCCATGGGCAGCGCTGCGGCCGCCATCATGCCAAGAAGTTTCTGGCACTGTAGCGACGTCACCGTTTGACCAGTTCTGAAAAGCCTTGCACATGACCTGATAGCCTGTATCCTGTCTGGAGAAAGGCGTGTCATCATCGTGGTAGAGTCCAATTCTACGCCCGGGAAGGTGCAATGCATGCTTGGCACCAGCACTCACTTCTCCATATTGATGGCGAAGCCCAATTTTGCCAGGTGCGTCACTGTCAATGAAGTATACTGGTTGGCTTTGGCCTGAGGTGAGCTGCATATTAGCCAGTCGTCCAGGTAGTTGTATATTCGCACCCCCTGCTGGCGCAGTGGTGCTAGGGCAGCCTCCACGCATTTGGTGAAAACGCGCAGGGCGGAGTCGTACGCTTGACTCTGAAAAGAGAAGCGTAGTTTGTTCAGCCCTATTGACTCGACAATCCCCTTGAATCCAGGGAGGAGTCTTGCGAACTGAATGACATATCCCGCTTCCATTGTTGTCAGAACCCACGGGCACGCCGTGTACGCGTGCCATGCCTGTGCGCACTGTTGTAGCGCGGGCCTGTATCGCAATAGGTCGGGCGAGAGCCATGCTGGCGCAGGACTAGCATGAGGCAATGTGCTAGCTCCGGGTGGGGGAGCAGCGCTCAGAGCGGGGCCTACACCAGCCACGGAGTTAGCTAAAGGCGGAAATTCCGAGTCCGACATGGGGACGTCTTCCTCCGCCTCTGCTGGGAACATTTGGAGCCTCCGTCGAATTGTCCCCAGGGACATTTGAGAGCAGGAGCTGCACGACACCGCGTCCTCGAGGAGGGCATGGGGCCTTCCCAGGCAACGCACGCAGCTCAAATGGCGGTCTCCTTTGACTCGGGAGTGACCACACTCCGGGTACAGTCTCGACAACATGGCGTCACCTGTTAAGAGACCAGAAAATACACACAGGCACTCGGAGCTGGTGAGTAAAAATGAAAGAACACACACCAACTCTAAAGAGTAACTTAGCTCTGTGCGTAAATCAAACAAATTAAGCGTGGGTGCGTATATTTACAGTAGGTCGATTTGAAAGGATTCCTTGCCAAGCGGATGCGAAGCAAGAAAAGTTGAGATGGCATGCTGCTATTTATGCCCCACGGGGCGGGTCAGGGGCACAGCTTTGATCTTCTCAGCCATTCGGCGTGATTGTAGAGTTTTTCGATTGGATTACCATGATCACATGATCATGTACCATAAGTAATAGATCGCAGTTCCTGCGATAGGGAACCACTTTGTTATTGTTGTGTCATGGTGTCATGTTAATAAATAGTATAATATTGAAAAAATTATATTCTACTAATTCTGTACATTTATAGCACCCAATTGTTTGAGCCTCCATGGTGTTTTAGTGTGATTTGTTTGTCTTCCTCTTAATGACTTCAACATGAAAGCTGTTTTTTTTTGGAACTATCTAGTGTTGACTTTTCAGACTACAAAGCACACTTCCACTGTGCCATATCTGATGACATCAACATCAGAAATAGTCTTGAAAACTGCTGTAATGACTGCAGAGCAGAAAGTGCGGGTGGCTAGATTGGCTTGTCTGCAGTCCTGACCTGTTTGTGATTGAGAAAGTGTGGTGCATCACCAAGCACAAAATATGACCAAAGTCCTGTACAATGCGTGCTTAAAGACCTTAATAATTGAACTAAAAGACACTAGTTTCTAAACTTCACAAACTGGTGTCATCAGTTCCCAAATGCTTAATAACCATCACTACTAATTATTGTGCTAATAATCTAAATATTATTTTTTACAATGGTAAACACAAATGTCCCAATTTTTTTGTAGTGTAGAAGTCATCAGATTTGAAAGCGGTGTATATGTAAAGCCTGTCCTGACATTATTTGATCTCACAGGAGTGTGGCTTGCATTGAGTTACTGTAAAAGACGAGTAATGATAAAAGTTGATGCTATAATGCACATACATTCCTTTTGAATGTGCTGCAGGTCAGACAGGAAGGTATGCAAAACACTCATCCAATTACTGGTACAGTGGCAGCAGGAAGCCTGCATTGATGATAATGTAATGTGTATGTAGCTCAGCCTCCAGTACCTCCAGTAGGCTTGACTTCACCTGTCTACCAATGAGAAAGCCAGAACATCTGAAGGGTTCCTTGCCTCTGATTCAGCTCACTTAACTGACAGTGAAATGTCCCTTAGCTAACAACTAGTGGTGAACTTGATTAGTAACAATTAATGACAGATGGAGACTATGATCAACTAGTGATGACTAATGACAAACAATGCTAGTGACAGGTGAAAGAGACTAAACTAATGATGATTAATAATGAGCTAGTTACCATTTTCATTGGGGCCAGGATCAGAATAATGTATCGGACTTCACAACAGTTCTCCCCCCAGTTCTGAGGCCTGTCCAGGCGGGAGATGCAGACGTGACGCCTCTGGAGGCTCTTCACATTACAGCTGGTTGAGGAATGGGAGGGGGGGAGTTAGTGATGGCAGTGTCTGCCCTTAGTTCCATATATACTGTGCACTCATTTGACTTACAGGATACACAGCCAGGACTGTTGGTACTGGATCCCTGTAGCTGTGGCCGTTACACCCTGGATGGTCTCTGACAGCAGGTGGACTGCACAAGAGAGGCCAAAGGTCACAAGACAGGAAGCATAAGTCAACATTACCTTCACTTTGATTACAATCCACTCCATTCATTTAGTCTCCCATTGTCTCCATGCAATCTCTGGAGTGCTCTGTGAGCCTGCCCCTGTTATTATTGCTAATGATCAGTTTTGTTAATGGCTCTATTTGCCATGTTGTTCCTCTAAAGCACCTTGCTAATGCTTTTCAACAAACTCAGTTCCCTCACAAATTAAATAGAGCACTCTGGTGACACTTTCACTTTAACATTTTTAATTTGAAAAATTAGAGTAGACTACTAACAGTGGTAATCAAAACACCAAACAACCCTGATACAATGGTTATTTTTTCATGTGGTTTTTAGTATTACTATTATTAAAATGTAGGCAACAATCCCCCTAATGCAGAGACTATGTAAACTATATACTGATATGATTGTCAGGTTACTTACTTTTTATTTCACTTTTTGACTTTTGACACTACAATTCAAAAAAATCTATACTTTCTATATGGTCATATCAGACAGCTTCTATTGCGGTTCCTGACCAAGCATTTAACAAATCTAAAATCTATCAGATGCAACAGCAGGACCAAGGAGTGGCTCTCCCTTTATATAATGAGTGGCATATCTACATATCATCTGGATTTGGCTACATGTACCAAACCTCATGCACATTACTTTAAATCAAAGGAAGAATCTCAAATTAATATTTACTTGATAAGTGATTAGTGAATCCCGTTGTGTGGTAATAACGGACTGCTTGTTAAGGCATATTTAAACTTGCTGTTAAATATGCATACGTAACATCGCTGCCATGCGTATCCTGCGTACTTTAGATCCGTACTTTTTGCACGTTTCCCCAGCCCTTGTGTCTACAAAATTGTACGCATACACAAGGAGCAATACCAACAGATATCGTGGGGCAGTATGGATCCTCTGGATCTCTGCGTTTTGAATATTTGATTACCCAGAATGCATTTATTTATTTTAACATGTTTTGTTGATCGATGTGTTGTCATCATTACACGGATTTATGACATATGTATTTGCTGACTTATGTATTTACAAAAAAATTCAATAAAAAAATTTAAAACATTTTGTTGTTAACATTAGAAAACCATTTCAATTATACCCTAGCCTATATGTTAAAGAAAGGTTTACCTATCACTAATGACATAACAAGGTAACAACATGCCCCAATGCAGAGCGGTGAAAGCGGGCCCTTAACAACAATATCCTAATTTGAAGCAACCAGTTTCTAAATTAAACCCAATTAAACGGCAACAGCAAAATGCGCTGCATTAGCCTACTGATGTAAATGCCAAATATCTGCAGGATTTTATAAGAATTTTAGGAGATCAGGGGAGACATATACATTGTCTTATCAACTCCCAAGTTAAACATCAACAATGACAGCTGACGTTGGAGAACAATGACATCGTCATTATTGGTGACGGCGCACCATTTGACAAGTGAAGTGTTTTGGTTTATCAATACACAAATACCGGTAGTAGCCTAAATAAATTGGATGAAGTTCAAATTACTTTATAAGTGAACACTCCAGGCTTGCTTTACGCTGTCCTTGACAAGTTCTGATAGACTGCTCCATCACATTGAGCTCTGTTAAATCATTCTGGAAGAGAATTGTTTGCTAAAAGAAATAGGCTACGTACAAATGATCTACTTTTGGTAGTTTTTCATTTTCCACTGCCTCTTTAATTATTTGTGTCTTATGTCCGCTTGTATGTTTATTATCCATTGCTGCATTTTACTCATATGCATATATCATGTCATATCATCACCATATCCAGAATTCCACTGGCCAACTCCACAAAATTTAACATCAATCGATCATTAATCGTTACTAAATCGAAATGTATTACTAATGTGACTATGAGGTAAACAAAATCAATAATGACACCATTACAGGAAATGCCTGCAGATTGAGCACTATATACTGTATATCTACTGGCTGCTAGTATATAAACAGTAACGGTGGTTACCCGGAGCTTGACCAGCTCGGAAGCTCGGTTGAAGCGAGAGTTGTACATTAGAGAGCCCAGCTGATCGTTCATAAGGGGCCTTATTAGTTAGTTATTACTTTTGAAACATCAAAACAATAGGTTTTTGACTTGTTGAAATAAAGTTTACACATTTGCATTTATTTTAGCTAATTAGGTTAGCTAAATGTTCAGCAGATGACAGGCTGCACTCAAACTACTGTATATGTTTCGGTATGTAGCCTAATGTGAATCAGCTTTTCTCCCTTGAAACAGGTGAAATAAAAGCATTGCTATGTTCTCACTGACACAAGAGTTAAGATAAAACCTACAAGCCAGACCTGAAAATGATTACCACCACCATCCAATTAAAGAGTAGGCCTAATACAAAATGTGTGAACAAATACAAACTAATTACTTGCAATCCTTCCACCTCTGAAATTATAAAGATATAATCCTTAGCTATTTAGCTTGACCTGATAGAGGACCAAATTTGAACTGGTTCATAAGAGGTTGTGAGTTTAACTTCAAATTGGATTTTGAAATTATATTTGTCAACGTATTATAATACATCATTTTTTTATTTTATTTATTACTTTAAATGATCCAGCAAGACTCACTGGTCTAGTTGATATGTTGTTGTGAAGCAAACCAGCCCTGTACTATAAGCATAATATTGCAACATAAGCAGCGGGGTTAATCGTTAGCCGGTTATGCTGCCTTTATACCTGCTTCTCCCCCCCGCCCCCCACCACAGCCACCATGCCATCTCATCAATAAGGCATCCTCCATTCATACCAGAAAATGATGGGTGTCACCATGACAACAGTATCACAGTGCTCAAGGAGTAAGAGAGCTGGCAAGTGAGAATAAAAGAGGGAGGCATGCAGACAGACAGACAGACAGAGAGAGAGAGACAGATGCAGGACAGAAAAGGACCATGACAGCAAGAAGAGAGAGTATGCAACAGTGACACTATAGAAAAGTAAGAGAGTAAACTATGTAGGGAGGGAGAGAGAAAGCTGGAAGGAATGTGGTCAGCATAGAATGATAGAACCAGATAGGGAGAGATGAAATGAAAGAGGCATGGCCCGAGAGAAAGAAGATGGGGCTGGAGGGGAACAGCTGAGAAAAATATGAAAGAGCAAGAAAGGATGAGACATGCAGAGAGAGAGATTGAAAACCAGCTAGCAAAAGAGACAAATAAAATGAGAGCAAGAGAGAGATTGAGAGAGTGAGAGAGAATGGAAAATAGAGATTTGAGAAAGCGAAGAGAGAGAGGTGAACTGGGATTCAATTCAATGAATAGCATGCAGCCATCAGACACCACCCACAAAGAACCACAGAAAGAGGGGACACTAGGGGGTTGGGGGGCTACAGGGAAGATGACCTGGACATGAGAAATATATGCGAAAAACATATACATCCGATGATTTTCATTCATTCCATGTTCTATGTGGTTAAATGTTCTATTCCCAGTCTACCTCAATGTCTAGAGCACATTAACACTGCCAGAGTAAGGGGTTCCATTCCTTGGCTTCTGTTTCAGTGGCACTGACCTCATAAAATGCATAACAATAGAAATAATGGTTATTGAAGTGACTATGATCATGTGACTAATTTATCACCGACACTGACAGGATTTCTCCTGGTTTCATCAGCTTTTGATACATAATCAAATGCATCCATATAAACACACACACACAAAACATTAAGGCATATCAAATATGACAAAC
>JAODLL010043487.1:0-2500 GCA_026546735.1 Forbesichthys agassizii | reverse complement strand
ATGTCATAATGACTAAAAAATGGTTTCATCTCTTCCCCCAAATGGCGTTGAGTTCTGCCCCTCAATTTGCCTAAATTATGAATATGTGATTGACTGGCAAATAAAAGAGGGCCGGCATACAGGGGAAGGTTATGCATATGCAGCCAGCTAGATCGATCAGAGCTGACAGCAATTTAGAGAGGAACTATGGTACAGTCATCACAAATAGAATACACAATCAGCACCGCAGAATCACAGCACACTGTAGTGGCATCACAGACGACAAAACACAATTGAGCATTAGTCTCAACACTGACCGCTCCCCATCATCATCATTACCATCAGCGTCACCACTAGAATTGCATCTCAGCATTTAAAGGAGATATATAATCAAAGTCATATTATGACAATGCTCATGAATGGTATTATTATCATTATAATAATTAGCAGCTGTGTGTATAGTGTTATTACTGCATCATCAGCAGAACTCTGTAGAATCCCACTAGTGGAATTGGAAGGTTTGCCTCCAACGTGCTGTCGTCTTTCCAAGTAGGAGAGAGACTAATTATCTTGGCAGGCTTTCATCTTTTTTATTTCTGAAATGCTCTGTTCTCTTCGTGGCTGCCCTAATCTCGCCTGGCTGTCTTTATCTCCCTGCCTTACAGTATTACACTCCAAATTAGCTGCTCCCCTCGTCGGGTGTATCAGCCAGCATGGCAGAGTGAAGGCAGATACGGGAGAAATTAATACCTGCAGAGATATGTCCTATCGATAACAAATGTATTTGCAATGAATTCATTTATTCTGCGGAAAGTCATTGTTAGACCTCTTGCATGCCGGAGCTATTGATTTTACTTGTTTATCCATTTTCATGTATGCAGTCTGCTTGGGAAATCACTGCATGAAGGTTCCAAATATTAGGGCACATCACAAATACTGACACAAGGTACAGTATAGTACCGGTTTTACCAACAGATTTACTCAAATACAGCAATAATTAACTAATTATTTTCCATGGAAATACATGTAACAATCTATAGTGTCAGTTAATTCCTCAAAACAAGGTTTAGGAAATTAATGACTAAGTTGTAGTCTTTATTGGTCATTTTGCTTGTGTGCTGAATGAGTAGATGCTGCTTCCCAGACTGAAGTGGAAGCGCTTGTTGCTAAAATGGCAGCTGTTTCAGAGGGCTGGCCTCTTTTTGGGGCACTCTGGGAGAGGAGCGGTCAAGAAGCAGCCATGGTGACAGCTGAGCGTCTGAGAGCCATTTGAAAAGCTAAGTGAGTGATCAATGATAGAAGTCAATTATCACCTACCAGATCTGCCACAGACGGCTGTGCGGGGTGACACACACACAAACACACTAGTACTGACTAACTCCTCTGGCCAGACATACACCATACCCTCTATCAGCTCTATACATCCTCTACCACGCTTCTTTGTCTACTTACATTAGACTCATTATGTCATATTTCATAATCAAGTATTGCTACCAGTTATCTTACCCAAAGTATTTGGAAAGATATACGGTACCTTGCATCCAGCATGTCAGTATGTAGCATATTGTATTTACAGGGGTGTTGCCAGAATTATGTGGCAATATGAAAAGTATTTATTAATGTATTACTAACTAGGCCTATACACATTTGCTGCTCTATAGCACAGTTGTGCAGATTCTACTTTTTACCTTCATCCTTTTCCTACATTACCAGTACCCCAAATGCACCAGGATCTCAGACCCAAACACATGCACTAACATGCATACCTGTTTGTGGCCGGCCCAGATATCTTAACAATTAACATAGGATCTTGGATTGTAAGGCAGTGTGATTTTAATGATCTGCTCAGGAAGCAATTATTCCACTATATCTTTACAGAAAAAGTGTTTTCTGTAGCTTATTAATAGATAATAAGATACAGAATATCGTATATATCACCTTTTACAAAAGATGTCTCCATAGTTTGTTTTAAAATGTTTCTATTAAATATGCTGCACAATTTGGGAAATTTATGTTTCATATCTATGTATTTGCCTGTTTGCAATGTAAGATGTCCTTGAGTGTTTTGAACAGTGTTAAGCAGTAACTAGTAGTGTAAGTAGTTACTATTTCCAAAACAGTAATAATATTACAAATACTAGTCTGCATTACTGCGTTACAAGAATTATATTTCTGATCCTAGCAATCATCCTAGCATTCAATTGTAAAATCAGTTGTCATTTTTCGGAAGGGGCGAGGCAGGGTAATGATTGTGAAATAAATAGTAATGTAACTATGAATGTAACTAATTACTTTTAATATCCAGTAATGAGTAAAGTAATATTATTTTTTGAAGGACTAATAAGTAACTAGTAACGTATTACAATTCCTAAGTAACTTGCCCAACAATGGTTTTGAAAGACATCTTAAATAAAATGTATTATTATTACTATTTAAAATATATGTGTAACGCTGCGGTGTTGGAGGCGAGTGCAAAAGAACGAAAAACACAACGGTGAAACGAAAAAACAGCCACGAGCCC
>JAODLL010043476.1:0-20534 GCA_026546735.1 Forbesichthys agassizii | reverse complement strand
AAAAGAATTGATGCTCTACATAAAGATGGCCTAGGCTATAACAAGATTGCCAAGACCCTGAAACTGAGCTGCAGCACGGTGGCCATGGTATTTTGTACATTAGGAGTGTATGTTGGATGGGGACTTTATATGGCTTTTTAGGCCTTATGTAAATTGTGCGTGTCATCTTGCTTGTCAGCATCAATTAAGGCAAGTGCTTTATAGTTTATACCTCAGTTGCCATTTTTCCTAGCAATCACGGTAACAATGTGACATTGCTAAAAATGTAGCCTCACAATGATATATCTCTCGCTCATTAGCAGCCGTGCTTTATGATTTCTCCCTTCAGACATTTCAGATCAATATCACTCAGAATGCCGGCTAAATAAAAGTGCTGTCATGAGCATTTTTAATACTTGAAAGGACTGTATCAATCGCCAGCTTAAAATATATGTTCATGTGTTAGTCAACCATAAACACACTGGCACACTGACTTTGCAGAAAATATTTGTAAAGATTATTTAATGCTCAGGGCCCAGGGCATTAATGCCACTGGCGCTATTCTGGAACAAAAAGCACCAATTTTTACCGGCCCTATATACTTATAGTTTTAAAGTTACAATGTTGTGTGTGTTGTATTTACACCTTGTTTTATTGTGTTGTTATATGGGAAAATAAAACAATGATATAATATGAGCCAAGGAACTATGTACTGTTACATCTTTCCAATAGCCTGTGGATGCATATTCTAAGGTTGGTTCATGACCTGGGTCATGCTAAACCTAAGAATATGCCTCCACAAAACCTTTCGTTGTGTCCGTGCACATTAAGGTAATACACGAGGAAGACAAATGTAAGACAATGACACACTAATTCTCAAAAGAAATACCTAGTTTTGCCTGCTTCATTTATTACATTGCAAATTGTATAAAAACCACAAGGAATAGCGTCGTAATCTGGTAGGAATCAGCCTTCACATTAATTTACACAATGACAGATAGCCTCATTTAAGCAGTGGCAGCTTTTACATCTTGACATTCACAAATTAGGGAGTCTCAGTTACAAACAAGTGGTTAACAAGCCACAAAATGAATTACTGTTATCTTCACTCTAGCATTCATATTCATTATTTCACATAATAATTGATAACTATGTGCTACGTAAAAATAAAAAAATATATATTTACAGAAACACAGACGTTCAGCCAAATAAATCATGCTCAACAAAACGGCAAACATTTGATTTATATTAAATTATATTTTCAGGAACTTTGCAAAAAAATCCCATGAATGTCAAATTTGAAGTTTGAGTGTTTTCTTTTCTTCTGTAAGGTGACAATATCTTTATACATGGCAGTTGATAAATAACCTTGTGATTTAAAATTCACTTTTATGTCATTTTCTGTCAATAGTATATGTTTGGCTATATGAGGTTTTCATTTGAAAGCAATGTTACTGTTTTGGCTACATTCATAGCATTGTAACAGGGTATAATATATATCAGTGCACTGATATAAACCATGACTAAATACGGATACCACATCATATAGTATGATATAGGACATTACTCAAATATAACAACTCTTTATAATTACTATATAACTGTCATTTGAAACATTGCTGTGGTCTTCTAATGCTGGTCTGTCCAATGCATTCATGACAGTGTGAAGATTTATTTTGTATTTTTGTGTCTTGACATCAAAATTAGTCCTATCATTGGTCCAGTAAAATGTATTACAAAACAAGACAACCATAAAATAAAAAGTTTACATTGCTCTGTCAAGCTGACAAAAACAGCACCTTTTATGTTTTAATAATAATAATATAGACAGGCATTGCAATCTGTCACAAAGTGCACAAAACTTTACTACAAAACAAGAAAATACAATTTTATGGACTTTTTAAATACTAAGTATAGGTAGAATTGTCAAGTATCACACTTGGGTCTACAAATAGTCAAAATGCAGATAATATATATATAAAAAAACATATAAAGACATTCTGTTTCAGTTCACAATCATATAATGTAGAAGGAAGATGGTGTAGTAGTACTGTCTGGCCACTAGGTGGCGGCATATAGGTATCCTGCGTTATGTATTCAGTGTATTATTCATCCAGGGTGACAAACATAATGTAGCACTGTCTCTGGTTTCCAACAATAATTGATTTGGCTGTTTGCACATTTGGCTGTTTGCGCAACATTCATCCATCTGAAGGGACTGTAGTAGAGAACTGAAAATGAATCAGCAATATCAAAGTCTTTTATATGTGTCTTAAATTAAACAAACTCAACTTAAAGGTATATAAGCCATTGAAAGATAATACACTTTTTTGTAAAAATTCACTAAATGTATCCTGGCTACCTGCCAGTTCTCTGTACGTGGTGAAAAAGTAATCTGGTGTTTGTGTACATTGGCTCTGTAAACAACAATTACCTAGCCTTCACAATGTGATTGCAATGTGTTGGCCAGAGCTTCCAAGGGAGCACACTTAGGCATTGAAGGCGGAGGTGTTTTTGTTTTGATCAAGTTAAAATATCAGCAAGCATTTTTCAGAATAACTTACTATACCTTTAATGAATAGGCATTAGCATGTTTTAGCACTGCTTATTATTGAGTTCCTCAAAAACACAGCATTAACAGGTTCAAAAGTGCAATGATATGATATTATTAATTTAGAGTATACTTGTGTATATCGGTGACTATGACAGCTTTGGTTATGCACATCAAAACACAAACAGCTACAGTATGTCTGCGTGTCTTACCTTGTTATAGGTGGATGTCGAACACGCCTTCTTCCACAGCTTCTATGTTTTCCTCTGCAATTACTGAATGAATTGTGAAAGCAGAGAGAAAAAGGCGTTCAAAGAAAATGAAAGGAAATGCATAATGGTGAAGGGCTATTGTACTGTAGGCTGCCTGCCTGCCTGCCTGCCTGACAATCCACCAATCAAGTTAATATAAACAATCCCAGCCAGACAATCAGCACACTCTTTTCTTTAAGGTCTCTTGAATACAGCAGTATGACAGAATGACTGTGTTTTCAGAAGGTGCTAAAGCACTCTTTCAAACCAGGAGCAGTGTATCACAGAATATGTATAAATATTAGCACATTGTTACAATTTCCAAAAAAAGTTTTCCATCAATTCATTTATTATAATAATGAAAATATGTACAGCTGACATGTACCAATCAAGTCATAGTGTAAGCAGTAACACAAGTAAGTACAGATTACTGTTTGAAAAACAACTGCAGCCTTTGAGCTCTGTAAAGAGAGGAGTAGAGAAGAGTGAAAGACATTGAGAGCACTACGGCACTCTCAAGTATCCACCACATCCCGTTGTATAGTGTCAGTTTGCTTGTGTAGCTTCAGAACAGAACTTTGTATGAACTGCCCATAGGTCTATTATCTTGTCTTCATTTCTCACAACAAGAGTAGATGAGGTATTTGTTTCAGGTCATATTGACCCAGTAGCGGCAGGGACTTTGCAGAAGCCTCCCCGCAAAGTCGGAGCTCGAGGGCCCTCCCATAAATCCGTTATTTTGCTTGTGGGTGGGCGTACATGAAAGTAGGTGGACAATAACAAATTCTCTAATAGGCCTATTACAAATACAAAATGTAGACTTTTAGGCTATTTGTGCAAGTAGGCTACAAGCCTAGTATTGTATGATGTTACCATTTTTGCAGTCACCGCCATCTTTGTAATCACACAAGCAAATGATTAGTATGTCTACAATATTATGCCAGTAGCCTACCTTAACAATAGCTGTTTGTGATTTTAGCACATTTAACATTACTTATGCAGTTTCGATTGATAGTAGTGACAGCATGTGCAGTTCATAATAGCAATGTCGATCAATTGATATATGATCATCAATGCTCACCGGCAGCCAGGAGGGTGAGGCTGCAGTCACGTGTAGGCTACGTGAATCAAAAACCGCAGGCAATAGATCATCACCTTCCGAAGCAAAATTCATACTCAAAGCCTACTCCATTCCATCCTGCCTCACTAAGAAAACTGCAGCCAGCTGTGGCGGAAACCAGACAGCATCCTTTATGTTGGTTGAGGCTGTGTATTTCGATCAAAGTTCATCAGTGTTGAACTCTAGTCTATATGAAATGATGCAAAATTGCTTCACTACAGGAAGCTAATGTTTTATTCGCACCTTCCCATATAGAATGAATGGAAGGGGAATATTAGTTTTGCATGTGTCTCCAGCCTGATAGGCTATGGCTATGCTCGCTATGCTAAGTGAAAGGGCCGGTGTATGGTTCTTCAACTGGCTCTGGACAAACGTGTATGCTAACCGTTCTTTGAAACATTGCATAGGTCCATGCTAAACTCACAGTTAAAAATAGCAGCGTCAAGTGCTATACACATTTTTAACTGGCAAAAAATTAATTGATTAATTATAAACTTGGTCACAGAGTAGGTGAAATACTATAAATTAAGTATAATTAAAAAAAATATGTATATATTTTTTTATCTAGGCCTATATAAACCATCATGTTAATTACTAGTCTAGTTTCCAAATATAAATAAGGCTATTTGACAGATATATCGAAAATTATAGCCAATAAGAATTTCATCCAGATAAAAGCAGCTGCAGATGGATGGCAATTACGACACCTGCAACCTGTTAACGCCAGACTCGAATATTGTGGCTACTTGGGTGGAGGCATAACACTCATAATTTACATTGATAAATAACTATTGATATTTATAAAATAGAATATTTGGTGACAATATTTGGTGACTAATACAAACAAGTGTGGGCGGTGGTTTTAATTAGGTGGCGGCCGCACATACCCACCTGTGGGCGGCTACGGCCTAGTCTGTTTTTTGCTATTCAGGGCGGGGCCCTTGGGGCATGAAGGTCCCCCCGCCTCGCAGTGGCTGTGTGGGTTTCCCAGCTGCCAACGCATTGACCCTGTAATCAAACCTGCAAAGCTGACGCTCCAGAGTCTAAAGAATGAGTTGTATTGCCGTTTTAAGATGTGCTAACAGCATTGCAAAAGGGGTTCCTATTGATCAATTTGCCTTCTTAAAATGGTCAACTTGGATTCGACTAGATGTTCAATGCAAATAGCGAGGGATGCGACACGGCGACTACCAGTGGCAGTGAAGGCAGCGCAAGATGCTGATCCAACACAGCCCGGCCTGAAGCTAAGGTCCCCACCTGTGTGCTGCAGGCTGTGGGGTGCGTTGGCCGGCGGGGGAAAGCTGTAGGAGCGCGCCTGGAGGGCCGGAGGGCTCTCGTGGCTGATGCTCTTGGTCCGCTTACGGCACTCCACCGCCAAGCGCCCACGGCACGCCTTGTGGCAGTTCACCCCACATGCTGGGGAAGGGATGGGGGGGCAGCGAGAGAGAGGCGGGGTTAGGGAGGGGTGGCAGGTGGGCACACGTACGTTTACAGCAAGTCTGCCTATGCCTGAAATTAGCCATGGCAACCTGGGGGAGTGTGTTGGGGCACACACGAGCACACACGCGCCCACACACGAGCACACACGCGCCCACACACGTGCACACACGCGCCCACACACGTGCACAAACGCGTGCGAACACACACGTACACACACATTTATTCTCCTGTGGGTGATTAGTTTCTATGATTTCTCCTCTGTGTCCTGCACTCAGAATGGACTTAAATAATAATGGGGATGAATGACTAGGTGATCTCTCATTGACTATGCTCATAATAAAGCCCCCCTCTTCCCACACACACACCACAGATCATACACTCCAACACAGAATGCAGAGTTACAGGAAACGGTGAGTTACTCCTTCCTTGGACGTGTTATTAGCTTTAGCACTTCCATTGTCAACATCTGTTTCCCCAATGTTTGAGTTAATAAGATGCCCGTTTTCAATATGAAAACATCTGAAAGATGTAGGAAAAGTCTAAATCAGATGTGTATGTGTGCATGTGTGTGCAATCAGTAGCTTTCATAACAATGTTATTGTAGAGAGGGCATCGTAGTATCATTATTATTTGGAGATTATTTGGGCATGCACACAGAAATATCCAACTCCAATAGGATAGTGTAGTGCTTTTCTACCTGTCCCAGACACAGTAGTGAAAATATCACTACATTCACAACTGCTGTGGTCAGTCAAGAGCTTTTGCTTCTGTGAGCTAACAGGGCTTTGTTTAATATTAGCCATTGCTTCACAGTATTTCTTCATTGTTATGTATCAGTGTGTGCCCATACAGTATACGGTATATATGGGCACACACATTGATAATGAATTGAGGAAATGTAAAAGTCCTCTGACACATGTAGCACTCTATTTAGTATCTAAAAGTGTGTATAGCCATTGCAGCTTGTGTAAAGATGCTGGGCGACAGCTAAATGAATTGTCCACTTACCTTTACACTTGTAGCCTTGTTTGTAGAAGCCCCATATCTACAGAGAGAAAATAACCAGATAAGATAGTTGGTGGAGCAAATGGCTACATGTGTTTTGTCTTTTGTATCTTAACCCATACAGTATATAGGGTCATAACAGCCATACAGGATGTGGTGTAAAACACTTTCATCTCAGGAGTAACTTACAGTTACTTAAGAGCGTTTCATTTCCATGTTTTATACTAGAGGTTGTAATAGGCCTATACCAGAAACGCAACACAATGACACATCTGGATAACTCATCATAGAGAAAGACACAGACTTCTAAGGTGGAAATTGGCCGTGTGGTGTGGAGGCACAATCGACCGGGGGGAACAAAGGGAGAGTGGTGTGTGTGGGGGGGCAGTTGACATCAAGCATGGTGAGTGGACCCCACACACAAGGAGGGATCGGTCGGGGAGGAGGGGGGGGGGGCACAATAACATGAAAGCGTGGCCGTAGAGATCACACACACACACACACACACACACACACACAAAGGCCTAGCACATCTAAAGATGAACAAAATAACCTGACCTCACACGCAAACACAAATGCCCATAACACCCGTTTTTACAATATGCACACGCATACACACACTCACACAAAGCCTCCAGCTTGGCCAGAGGCTGCAGAACAAAAGGAACTAGCATAAGGTTACGGTCACACGCGTGAAATTGACAGCTGCCAATATTCTCCTTCCGTTCACTTCCATTCTATGCGAGCGAAGGGTCGAATAAAACCTTCGCTTCCTGTGGCAAAGCAAAATCGCATCTCCTCACAGCTGACCTTTGACCCCTGATTTCGCAGCCTCAACCAACAGAAAGAACGCGTGTGTGGCTGACCCCACGGGGCTGTTGTTCTCTAGCGAGACTGGATGAAATGGAGTTTGGTTAAGCTGCACCTGTGTCTAAATATATAAATATGTCTAACCAGCCCGTATTGTACATTGTCCCTAAGGATAACTGCAAACTGCCCCCTATTCGTTATCCCTTCGCAAAACACTCGCTCGTCAAAACCGCTGATGTTTCGGTCATACGAACTACATAACAAGGAAGCGGAGTTCCGTGTGTGTCAGAGCCTGCCTGCCCAAATTTCGCATGGCAAGACATGGCAAGGCATTTCGCACTAGAAGACAGTGGTCCATCGCCTGGTCTGTTTTTAATTTGCGTATGTGTGACCACAGCTTAATAAGTAGATATGACTATATATGAACCAGTCAATGGCACAAGACAGCGCTAAGCTAACAAGTGGTGGCTAGGGAGCATTTTGTTTGTCTTATTGATCTTATTTTATCTGTTGTAGATGTGGCTGAGCCAATGGCAACCACCATGACAGGGAACCCCCGTTATGTAGAGTAAAATAGTCCATATGATATGGTGTGGCATTGCAAAATGGAGTGATCGCCTTCCTTTTACTCAATACTCAATACTCAGTACAATTGTCCCTTTGCCACTAGTCTCAGCCTCTTCCGTTCATTAGCAATACGTCACAAAAAGTGTTTGTATCAGTATTGTATCTGTGTGGATCTGTGTTTGGTGTGGTCATGAAGTGATTCATATATCAGATGTGCTGATATAAAGCAAGGTGGCCTATATGCTTGCAGCTATGATTGTTCTTTGCAACAAGAGTCACAGTCAGTCCTCTCTTTCAAGGCATGTGTACCACCCCTACTCCTCTCTTGAATGTGAGCTCTCCTGGAAGACATGATATAGTTTGCACAATTGTATTTTCCCTGTTGAACGTCTGATACATACTGTATAGCCTACCATCGTAAGCTTGACACTTTCTCTCTGACTTTTCGAGAAGTAATACTGTCGATATCTAAGTATGTCTAATTTTCGATGAAACGATTATTTACTGATTTAAAATGTATAATTTATTTTCATCAGTAACCTACTAATTAGAAAAATGTACAGGACCTGTAAATAGCCAGAGTCCTGTTGTTAAGTTTTCCTCATTGCAAGTTTAATGTCCGACTTGGTCATTGAGTTATGTAGTTGGTCGATGTGCATGTCAATCAAAATATATCGCTTGTCAAGTAGGCGGGTGCTGACACAGTTAGTTAGCACTGTATCCCAGATTTTAAATATGTGAAGACTACTTTGCTACCAACAAAGCATGCCCAGACCATCACATTTCATCACTACGCTTTACAGATTGCATCAAGCAATCCTACAGTCTGCACTGTCGGCATTGAAACTGATGTGTTATGGGTACTATTTAATGTAGCTGCCACTTCAGGACCTGTGAGGGATCTGCTTCTCAAACTAGACATGCTAATGTCCACTTGCTGTGTTGTGTCGCCAATTTGTTGCCTTCATATAACCTAGTGTTTTCAGATATGCTAACATACTGTAATTGCAAAATGATTTTCTAATGATAAATTAGCCTTTTTTAAATGATAAACTTAAATGAGCTAGCACAACACATGCGGCTGAAAATATGTCTCTGCAGTCCTATGATGATATTCCAGTAAAAGCAGCTGTTTCCATTTCATTCCATAGAATATTGTCACGTTGAGGCAGGTAGGTCAGACCCAAACGCACGACAGTAGGGCAGGCACATTTGATGATTGTACTACAAAATAAAATATATTCATTTTAAATAATAGTTACTACATATACCTCAGGTTGTTGTGCACCTATGGAAATTATTGGAAGTTATCCAATTATTCTGGTTTCAGAACAATGACCAATCAATAAAAATGTTGTCTAATGGCACAACTTACCCCATAACTTACAATGTGTGTTTGTGTGTACTGTATGTTTATATATGTATGCTGAATATAACAAAGTAATACTAAAATAGACAGGTTACTCTGTAACTATGCAGCCTATATAAACCTTTAGTGTAAATTGAACCACTGGCTCAACTTGCCCCAACATCACTGGCTCATTTTACCCCACAACCTCCATTTGGTTTCACACAGTGGTTCAGATCAACAATTGTGCAAATGTCATTATCTTGTTTTGTAGCTTACACTGACTTAAAATAACATGTAATAATGTCTAAAACATATTTATTTTAGATAAGGTGCAAAACGGATAACATTTGCAAAATTATTAATTCACTTGGCATGACAAAAGTAATTTATTTTGCACTGGTTTGCATACAGCACTACTTGCTCCCTGTGCTTGAGTCTAAGACATGTTGACCAATGTGAACTCTACAGTACTTCCTTAATATGTGGTCACATAATAACGCGTGTTTATGGTTACCTAGATACACTGGCTCAACTTACCCTGTTCTCCCCTAGAGACAAGCACGAAATGACAACCGAACTGACAAGGACATGACAAAACAGACTGAAATAGACAAACACAGGACCGGCCATTGGGTAGGGGGAAAACGATAGGCAGATGAAACCAATGAACAATCAACACGGGGCAGGCAAGCACAGGACGGAACAGACCAAGTATACAGGGAAACAGACAAACGGACAGGGGAGGACAGCAGACAGAAACAGACAGAAACACAACAAAAGGCTAGGCAACGGGGGCGGACAGTGAGAGAAGATGGTCGGATCCCCAAAGACCTGTTGTATACTGACCCCTGGAAACAGAGCTATGGGACCTTCACTTCTAAGACATATAAGAAGGACGTGCACACTATTCAAATGGCTATCAACCTGGGGGAGCTTATCCAGATACAGATGGAGACATGCTCTGACCAACAGATTGAAAAGCAGCAGCTCCAACCCACAGCTAATAATGCCTTCAAATACAGCACATGCAATGGAGACTCTCATAGCCACAACAGGCACTGCACTGCAACAATAAAGTAAGATTTTCCATGGGCACGTCTCATGACACTTATGTACTACAGTACAACAAGCACACTGTGCTGACACATTCAATGCCACAGACCTGCAGGCATTCTGCTGTAGGTTGCTCCATCTATACACATAAGCCCAAGGGTGGCCGTTGGCAAACACCCCATCGCACCATAGAGAGCAAACTATGTCTGTAGGGCGTCTCGTCTAGCTTTATCAGATATCAGAACTGACATATCATGGGTTGCAAAAATATATTATCTTTGAACAGCTGCGAAGAGGAAAGCGTGATGCGGGCAGAAAAGGAAGTGGCTGGTGTATATTTGTCTCCAACAACACACATTTTCACACACATTTAGTAGTCAGCTTATCTTTCCTCCTTCAAATCAACATTTTTCTTTTGGAATTTTGATTTGATTTGAATTGATTTATACAGTACACTATTTATTGTTTTTGTGCGAATACTCCATTACGGTGCACATAGAGTACATATAGTATATATACTTAATGAGAATAATCCGTGTATGTTATATATTCTCCAACAAATCCAGACTGTACTTGTGAGGAGCACAGCCCATGTCGAGGTACTCATCTCACTGATGTGTGCTCTGGCATCCTGCTTCAGTGCCGGACCTCATTACCACAAAGTGCTGACTCACTGTCTTTGTTGTATAGAACAGCTGGGCTATTTGGGGTACCTGGGAGAGCTATGGGTCGTTGAATGGCAAACAGCCACACACTGCCACAGTGGAGTATTATGCTGGAGTGCTTGTCAACAAGCCCAATTAGCTTTCTTACTACCCAGAATGCAACTTTAGCACTGTGCGGCTGAAGCTCAAAGTAATTGGTTTGGCCCTCCCCAGACAGACGGATATAATGTAGTGTGTGTGGCTGCAGGCACACATAATCAAGTAGAGATAGTCTATACAGCAAGAAGTGGCTACTAGAGGTATGGTTCTCTTTGGCAGTGTGTTTGTTCATGACCCGTGACAGGAGAGGAGACAGGAAGAGCATGGCTCCTACGGGATAAGGCATGGGCTCCCCTCAAAACATGATTTGATGATTTGTGAAATGTCATAATGGATGATGGCTATTGTCATCGACCCATGCATAAGGGTGATTCAACACAACTGTTTTGCTTTAATAAAGATACTGTCTTGCATGCTATTCTAGCCACCACCATGAAAGTGTGACAGCGCACTCACAAACTTCCCTGACTTGATTTCAGCAGCTATGTGTAGCTGCAGCTCAAGTGTAGTACATCACTTGCCATATTGTATGTGTGGATCTGTGTTTGGTGTGGTCATGAAGTGATTCATATATCAGATGTGCTGATATAAAGCAAGGTGGCCTATATGCTTGCAGCTATGATTGTTCTTTGCAACAAGAGTCACAGTCAGTCCTCTCTTTCAAGGCATGTGTACCACCCCTACTCCTCTCTTGAATGTGAGCTCTCCTGGAAGACATGATATAGTTTGCACAATTGTATTTTTCCTGTGTACTCACAAAGCCAGCGCAGTGCTCGCAGAAGGTGGGCTTCACATACGTTGTCTCAGTGAAGGTGTGGATGAATCCCATTTTACAGTTGAGCAGAGAACTAGCTTTCATAAAGTAGTCTATCATCTCTTCTCTGCTAATCTTTCCATCCCTATTATGAGAGAAAAGAGAAGAGGAATGTCTGCCACTCTTACAAAAAAATGTATTGTGTAAATCCAGTGTCAAATAGATTGACTGCAATATATACAGTATGTTGCTTATTTGGTTCATATATTTTTGTCATGAAACAGACTAATATTTTCTGGATATAATTCACTCTAATAGAAAAACAAAAAAAACAATTGCTAGCTTGGGAGACTCTTTGCCATAAGTGATCATGTACGATAGTGAATAAAACAGTAAGGTGATATTTATCACTCACTGGTTCTTGTCTAGTTCTCCAAACTTGCTGAGGTAAGGAAAGTTATTTCGAATTGCTTCAAACTCGTCCCTGGAGATGTGACCGTCACCGTCCGTGTCAAAGTTCTTAAAAACCGACTGGAAACAATGGAGACATAAGGTTGCAATTACTTTTACAATCTTTTTCAAAAAAAGTTACTGCAGTTTGTGAAATACACAGTCTAATGCATGCAGTTAAAGGGACAATGATCAATCCCAACCTTACATGCTCTATATAAGATAATATATACAGTATGTTTGACAGGTCTGCAATGGAAAATTTCAGAAAACATGTTTTAGGGCAGTAGTACAACATACTGTTTTTATAGTAGTTAATACAGATGTTAATTATGCAACAAATGCAAGAACATATCTGTTAAAGCAGTTCATTGTAAGCCAAATAAATTAGCAGAGCTGCCACACTTATTACATTAGACAGTTGGCTATAGCAAAGCCACCTTGGCAATGTGAGTCACCATCAGAAGTTGCTTAATAAGTGTGTAAGCACCTCAACCATCTTCTCTATGTGATTTTTGATGATTGTCGGGTCAGCATTCGGTTTCACCGACACTGCCCACTCGTCAATCATAGGGGTCTTGGGATCAGGCGCAGGGGCGGGGCTGGAGTTTGTCTGAGCCAATGAAAAGAAAATGAAGCAGGGGGTAATGAATGCTGTTGTCAAGCAGGATAACATTCTGCCTCATAAGAGAGCTCCCACTCTGGCCGTTTGAACAGTTAAAGGTCACCCTGAATGTCACACCAATATGACCACACTGATTTATATACACATTTATGTAATATCGTCAACATAAAAGTCAATGCATAGTCACGAGAGGTGTTGTTATGGTGGTAAATAATTGAGTATTTAGCCCAGTCCAGAAATATTTACGTTTTCACCCCGTAATTGCAGAAAGATTTTAGAGTATTACTGGTTTCTAATCTAACTGATTTCATGCGTCATTCTATGCTGGCTTGCTATCAAACTATCATGTTCAATGGATTTAATGCATGATTAGAATGAATGATTAACAGATCCATGTTTAATGTCGCATTGTCTTATTTTTGTAAAAAAAGATCCAGATAGGAGCTTCATGACATTTGACGCTGTCGCCCTGGACAACGCCACCAATAATAGCATGTCAGCATCGCTATTGTCTTGCAATGGTTGCTAAGGTGCTCACCGCTGGCTTGGCACTGCGTGGTTCCCTCTGTAAAGACATTTGGTAGATTTCTTCCTCCGTGTGGTATTGATCCAATGACACCTGAGAACACATTAGCACTGTGAGCCTGCTCCATAAGCCCATTCAAATTATTTGGCTTCATTAAACAGTCAATTAACATGTGAGGGTATTAATTGAAAATATTTTGGAGATGCTAGGGTGACAAGTGGGAGAGTGCTACATATTTCATTTAAATTATTAAGTTATTATATACATGTGCTAAGAGCTCCTTCCTATTTTTAGTATTTTTTTATGCAGTGGGACATCTGATGCCCATAATTTCAAATCTATATATTAACTTTAAACCGAACCCTTTAATGAATAAGCCCCATTATAACTGAAAGTGAATTTGACTTCACCAACATGTAACATTAACAATTTTTGGTGATTATTTTCATTCTGTGAAGGAAAATGTTTGCTTCGCCTTCTTCTGTGAATGTTATTGACATTTCTATCTTCAACCATCTGTGAGTCAAGTTAGCGTAGATTCAATAACCACTGGTGTACCATAATTAGGTATTGACTCTGTCTGTTCTGGTAAACTTCCCAAGGTTCCCAAGCTTCAAAACCTGTCAAGTTATTTTTTCTTTCTTGTTTTTTACTTTTTCACAAATAATAAGTTAGTCACTATCTCCCATAAACACCTGGCATCAGATACAAAGCAATTTATTTGGACTGTCAGGTATTCGGATTGGTTGAGCGGATTAAACTTTTCTGCATTTGATTAAAGACCACAGTTACATACTGAAGAATTTTGAAGCCTGCGAAAGATGGAAATGTATCTCATGAAAATTGTTAGTTTTTGAGATTTAGGTACAGTATGTGAGTTCCATACTACAGATAGTAGGCTATCCATGAACAGATGATCTCCCTAACATGAAGAATCAACCTTGAAACTCCAGCTACACTAATATTGATTACAATAATCCTATCAACACATGACAAGAATGTTCAGTTATTGCCATCTGGAAATGTTAAAATATACAGTATATTTGAGTTCCCTCATGTCACAGTTTTCCACTGGATCGGAGGGCTGCTAAATATGTAATTTCTTAAATATAACTCCCCAATTCTTTTAAAATGCTGCAACTGTTCTAATCGAAGTGTTGAGTGGCTTGCATTCCTTTCTGCTCTATTTATTACAGGCCATATGGGCTTACGGTTCTTTTGACTTTTCAAAAGTTTAATAGTAAGATGATGATAATAGCAATGTCATTATTGTATTCCATCCGTACAGTTAGTAGGTTGACCAGGTCTGGGTTGGCATCGATGTTGGGTGGGGTGGTCTGGATCAGTGCCAGCTCCTGCAGGATGGCATACAGCTGCTGGGTTTTGGTCAGGTTCACCCTGGTCTTTTCTTTGTCGGCCCAGTCAAGCAGCGCCACGTGCACGGCTATCAGGTCTTTCAGGTGCACACCCAGGATGGGGAAACGGAAGCCCGTGCACTCTGAGAAGCGCCTGCGGTACTGGCTATAGTTACCGCACGATGTGACCAGCTCGATGAGGCTGTTGAAGATCTGAATGAAGGAGGGACGGCAAAGGAGAAGAGTTTATTTTGGGAGGGAGGGTGGTGCAAGGAACATGAGAATTGGCAGGATTTATGGAGGGCAAATCTGCAAGTGGGTTGATAAGCAGAATCCATCGTCTAGGTGGACTTACATAACCGACAAATGCGACACAGTGACTCGTCCAACTGTTGCTTTCATGTTTAACGCTAAATTCTAAATGATTATTTTCAGTAAATTAGTGTGGGAGTATTGGCCTACTCTCAAAATATAGGATATGACCCAGATAAAGCAAAGTCGTGAAAGACAACATGCAACAAGTCCGCAAGTAGAAAGTTCATAACTAAATGAACAAATATATGCTTGTTTAAAAAGGTGTCTTGGTGTTGTGGTTATGCTTTCTTGTTCATTAATATAGCCAACTGTAAAGTGGGACCATGCTAGGCTGGTGTAACCAGACCCAATATTCTCAATATCAATCACTGTTTTGATCGCTTCATCTAGCTCTGACAACATTTCGAAACACGATTGACTTCAAAGTCATCTCACTAACCCACCCTGATTGGTCCACCAACAGTGTGGCTGTGAAAACGCTAATGTGAACATGGTTTCCAGACTATGATCTCAGATAAATGTTTTAGCTGAGAGCAATAGTCGGAAATGAAAAAAGAAAAATGTAATCAACAAACACTCCCAACACTTGCACAGTCTCAGGCAGCCACTACCTTATTGGTCTCAGCGCTGATGTGGGTCTGTGTGTCCTTGAGACGCGATATGGAGCTGTTGCTGAGCCCCCCCACCACTGCCATCAGCGTGTTGAAGTTCTGCAGCTGCAGAAGTTTCTGAAGGCAGAGAAAGCACCAGTGAATTTGCTTGTGTGAAAAGGTGCCAAAAAGGATTTAAGGAAGCAGATTGTAGGGCAGGAATAGAGACTGGCACATAGTCATAAGATGCAGAGAGCAAGTACATATTCCTGCCATTATTTACATTGCATGTTACAGGCCAAAAAGGCATTACATATTATTACTCCTTAGTCCTTCTTGCATTGGGAACATAGTAAAATATGATATAGTATATCCAAACTATACCTAGATACCCTTAAGCAAAACGTAAAGTTGTAAACAGTATATTATTGTTGAGTCCCATTTGTGTGACCATAATTTACTTTCATAGCAAACTGAAATGTTAACACTGTAGAGAACAATGGTGCTGCTCGGATGGTGACTTTTATAGAAATGGGTCATGATTAGTAAGGATTTAATTCTGCAGGTGCAATCAGCCATGCACGACTCTTATTTGAATGCTACTTTTGTGAAAAAGTATCTCTGATGCACTTATCTTACCTAGTGCTAACAACAAAGGGATTATTATGACTGAATTAATTCCATTCAGATCAATAGTGCATTCTCGCTAACATTTTGTGAATGGCTCTCTGTGGGGATGTGTGCTTGCCTGTAGGCATCTTTCTGGAAATCAATACGATGCCAGCTCTGTGGGAGGGCAGCCACAGGGCGTCATTTTCTTTAGCTCAAACAGCCTTTAGAGTCAATTGGCAAAGCGCACAGACCAGCAAGGTGCAGTGTGGGTTCAGGTAAACTGCTGTGTGTGTGTGATGCACGACACTTGTGAACCATAGCAGGACCTGTCAGGTTTTTGTGTACAAGGAATATTATGCGCAGTGTGTGTGTGAATAATTAGTAAAGATTTATAGAGATTGCATTCTGAGTGGGTACTGCTTGTTCAGGAAAATGCTACCTCCACAGTTTTGAGTTATATTGCCTTGAGATGGAGCTTGGTAGAGCTACTGTATGATGGGTCAAAACAACCAATCACAATCACAAGGTTCTCCAGTTGTCCTGTAACAGGTGCAACCAAACTGACATACCAAGTCATTAAAGGTTTATACAAGCCAACATCATCCGGAGGTGAGTCAGTAACATCACTCAAAACAACATTGTGGCTGTACAAGAGCTTTAAGAGGGGTTGAGCCAACTTTAGACAGAAAAATAAGATGGAAGAGTGTGAAGAAACAATGTCTCGAGTATTAAAATGTAAAGACATATCCAAGTTAAATATAGCTAACTCACTAGTGACTGAGTTCAGTAACCATCATAGGCAGCTCTTAAAAGTAACTGTACCGTGATCTTTGGAAGACAGGATGAGGCAAGGAGATTAGGAGGCAGTCAGAAGGGGGTCTTTCTCAGGCTCCATGGCTCTAAGCTCTTGTCATTACTCATTTCAAACACTGTACACATTAGAAACTTTACAATACTCCCATTGCATTATGGTAAATGTAAGAAAACCTCTACGACTTAATTTCAAGGGTGAAATAATAATGTGGGTTTACTTGAAGATAGCGCTGGCGAGTTGTTCAACAGTGTCGCATTTTGACAGACGGGGTGGGGGAAGTCCTGCCGAGACCCAGGTAAATAAGTTATGAGTTATGGATTTAGTTTTGGAGATGAAGAGGAACATTACAGAGAGGGATATGCGTTGAAACTGACTGTCACTATCTAAACACACCAACAACACAAATATTGTGTCCAATAAAAGTACAGTAGGCCTACTGTACACGGAGCCCTACACCAAAGACTGGAACGTATTATACCTCTCACAAGCACAGCTGCTACAGTTAAATCATTAGTTCTGGGACATCACACAGTTGACAACACAGCCTGTCTTCTCAACCAGAGAAAATCATAGTCACATTTACATAAAACCACCACTGACCGAGGCGCTCATTTAAATGCATGCAATGGAGCGATGACAGATGTAGCATGTGGTTACTGATATAAAACATACAGTACAAGATGTTGGGAGAACCTGTATTCATAAAGAACACCAGCGTGAAAAATGTAAAAGCACAAATAGCGTAGCAGGTACATTTCCATATTGTCTATTGACATTTCTCCTCCCCTATAAATCTGGGAGCTTAACCTCTAAATCGCTCTCTCACTTTCAGCCATCTATGGCTCTGGCTGATCTACCAATCTCCTCCTCCACGCTCCCTTGCTGGAAAGAGCTTTCGGCAGCAGCTGAGCGGACGGACCTGTGCCACCCTGACGAAGTGTGCGATGACCATGGCCCTCTGCTGAGCTGTGGGCTTGCTGAGCACCATCAGCTGGATCCACTGCGACACGCTGTTGAACAGTGTGATGAAGCGCTCCAGAATGGGATTGTCCACCGTGCAGCCGTGCATCACAAAACTGTGGTAATCCTGAAACTGAAAGGCAGAACAAGCTTATGTTGTTTGGTGTCATGTAGACACACGGGAACTAACTGGAACTAAACTCCAGTATGCCGTTTCCACCAGGAAACAGTATGTTTATATGTATGCTGACACTGGCATAAAAGCATTGTTATACTATATACAGGTAAGACTGCAACAATAGAGGCAAGCGACTTCTATAATGGAGTTGGACACCAGTTTCAACTAACCAATATTTTGCAGAAGGACTTGTATTCCAGGTAGGTGAGGTGCTCTGCCAGCTCACAGGAGTCTAGGTGGTCAAACAGCAGGGACATTTTCCTCTTCTTGGACACAGACGGGACGCGCTGGGTCACCTGCCGCTTCCACTTGTGGGACGGCCTGACAAGAACAAGGTGCAACATCTTCTCCATGTGACTCTCTCATTTGAAAACAGATCAAGATGATGATTGGCTTTAATTATTCCAATATCAGGCATTTTATAGCATTCCAAGTATATTAAACGTAAAGAAAACAACAACAATTCCCGTAAGTGAGACAACTACGTCTCCACAAACAGAGCAGTGGCCACAGCCAGGAAATATCTTATTTTTGTCTTATTGACATTAACATTAGCATATAGAAGTAGTTCTGTTGCCAAAGCACTATATGGTGTGATTGATACATAAATAGTTAACACGCCCACATGCAGCCAGGCTGCAATGTGGTGTGTACAACACCACCACATTGCATGTAGCAGGACTTCAGCCATGGCGACTGAGAGCTGGCTACGTGTGTAGCCAGCGCTGCTGTGTGCTGGGTGAATAAAGAACTCACCAGCCAGTGAAGCCAGTGCTTCAATCAGACACATCCCTGCACTGGCAGCCTGGCAGGTGCCGTCACAAAAAAAGAAATCCATCCACTTTCTTATCACATTTACCGCCTTTTCCAAAAAAAGCTTTGTTCGCTAATGTGATCTCAAACAGAAAAGGTGTCACTAAAACGCGGGGTGTCAATGGGCGTCAAAGGGTGAGGACAATAACTTAAAAGTTGGTACAGAAGCCAATTCACTTACACGCTGTCAATGTCAATGAGCTGGCTCTGGCTTTCGTTGCCCTCTGTGGTCAAGAGGTCTTTCAGGTCTTTGATTTGCTCTGCCAGTTCTGGGTTCAGAGTGAACTCTGCAGGAAACTCTGAAATCCAGTACCTGTAACATAGATGGAAAACAGGAAGAGGGAACAGTGGGAGGAACAATAACAAAAAGAATGGTGCACAACAGGGAGCAGAAAAGATGGCGAAGGAAAAGAGGAAACCATTAAAACCACCACAAAGGATTAACTATTATATCAAAATATCAATGAGGAGAATCAGAATGTCTTACTTGACAAGGTGACAGATTTGTGTTCTAAGCTCAACGGTGCAGGTTTCCGCCTGAGATCTGATCCCAAGTCAAGGCAATACCTTCCTGGATGTACAGTAACACCTCAATGGTAATGAATTAAAGGAACACTCAGACATAAGCAGTATTGCAGTGCACATCAGTGAAGATGAAGAGGGAGCATGAAGTGAATGAAGGCTCACTGTGTTCTCTGTCCTTATAGCCACCCACACAGTTCAAATTTAAACAGAAACCTGGCTTCAATGAATGTACCATAACAAAAGTTAGGTTTACATGACTCCCTAAAGCAAAATTATTACTTTCTCATTAAATAAAACTTTTGTAAACTATAGTAAACTATATTTTTTAATGCTACCACATTTATGGTTAATAATAACTAATTCATCAAAGATTGTTTGAATTATGACATCTATATGTGCATGGTAACATTCTCAAACATAGTTATTCATGGTCCACCACAGATGGTAGGCAAAACTAGTGTAATGTTGATCCCTTTTGCCTGAATCAATACATTGTTTGATTTCAAATGTATCCTTCACCATTTACTTAATGCAAGTGTTGTCAAAATCACCTAAAATGCTAAATAATAAATTGTTGATTTATACAGCCAGCAGCATAGCTCCACATCTGCCAAAGGCTATAAAGGCTAAATATCTACAGTAGATAAAAGTCAGGATCGGTGGGTTTATACAGTATTTTACAACAACATTACTGATTATTTCAGTTCAGGATGTGACAGAATGTCTGTCAATCACATAACCCTTGCAAAAAAGAATGTCTATCCAAAGTTCACGTGTTCGACAATGGCTGAAACGCTATTGCTAAGCTAAAATAGCAGTGAGTCAACGATGATTAACATAACGTAGTGTAGGATACTTAAGCACAAGCTTCTTGGCCATGTCTGTAGATGGGATGTACCATGGGTGCATCATGAGGAACATTCGTACCAGCGAGGCCTCCTTCAAACTACCCGTCTCATCTGAAACAGCAAAATGAACATGGTATCAACTAGTGCTGTACCAAACGATTATTTTTTTGGTTGATTAATCTATTGATAATTTTTTCAATTAATCGATTATTTTTTCGATTAATCGGATAACTACATTATTGATAATATAGAAATCCAGTCGATGCCATAGGGTGCTC
>JAODLL010043465.1:0-17500 GCA_026546735.1 Forbesichthys agassizii | reverse complement strand
CAACCTTTTTAGGCTGCTCATGTTTGCCACCCCAGGGGATGGGCAATGTTTAAGAGCTTCTAAAAGATAAACACATTACTGTAGATACATTGACGTGTATTCAGCATTCTGTTTTAAACAATTGTCTGACTAAGATGTTTACAAGGTTAACGAAATGAACACTCCACTGATTCAGTCACTGTTTTGGTTTACATGCAAAGCTCAAATTAACAGGAGACACCCTTCGTAATATGGCGTGTTCAGTTTGGTGCAGTGTAGCAAATGTTACAAAAACGTTTGAACAGAACAACATGTTTCCTTCTAAAACGACAACTGTGTCACAACTGTGAGACAGAACTCATCATTTTTGCATTCACAACCCAACTGTACTTGAATTCAAGCTATAGCCGCTCACTGTGGCACACTGCAATTTGCTGAACCTAACAAAATAAAGAAAAAACATTAGTAGCAGTGGCAGTAGACGTGATATAGATAGCTGTTGCGTGTCACCGAGACCCAAGAAACCCAATCAAAGGGTCAATCCATTATTCCTGCATGACCATACCATGGAAAAACAGATATTGATGTCTCTACGCGGTAGCATAAATGTTCTAAACCTTCCTTTTTGTCGATTTCCTGTTGTAGGGTGTGAAGTCAACCTATTTACTTTTAACTTCAAATCGCTATCGTATTGCTGCTCATGTAGACAGAAAACCCCTACAGGTGGAAATAATTTGGAATGGATACTGTTTGCTGTATGGGAGCAGGTTGGGTTAGTGGTTAGGGTTGCTCCATATTGTTTTGATTCCCATCATGCCCCGCGACCTGCAAGCATCCTTGGGCAAGATTCCCAACCACTACCAGCTCCTTAATACTTGTAATTGTGAAGGTGGATAACGGCATATGCTAAATTACCTTATTGTGTACAGGATGTGGCTAAATGGTGGTGGCTGTTAGCGTGCTGTGCGCATGTTGTTGTAACACTAAATATAATCACTGCACTGTATACATGCTCGGAAATCCACGACATATCCACATCCATATCAAACATATCCACTCTGAGGGCCCATCCAGTTTATCTGACCTGTTATCAAATGTGGAATTATGTAATTCTCAGTATAATATAAGGTGGTTGTCTTGTAACCAATGCAGGAATACTGTGTGTTCTTACCATAGGAACTTGCCCACCGCCATGTAATGGTGATATGCGATAGATAATATTGTTTTAACGCCATCACACTCTTGCACACCTGAGCTCTTGTTCTCAAACCGTGTCCTTACCTGCCTCTCACCGCCGTCACGCCCATTGTTTTCCATGTGGCTTTTGTGTGCGGTGTGCGTGAATGAGCCAGGTTGGAGCAATGGGTTCACGCTGCAGTGGACAGCATCATATTTACGGTGTCGTTAGTGCCGAACAGGGTCGAGCCTCTTGAAGCAACACCTGCTCGGCGGAAGTTTAACGCTGAGCAACGTGGAGAAAGAAAGTAAAAACCAGTGTTCACTGCTTCAAAGGAGGCGGGGAATGGTCTGTGTGCATTCGTGTGGGGTGGAATGGGAAGGATGGGAAGGGGGGGGGGGGGGGGGGGGTGCGCTGAGTAAAATAACAAATAAATAACGCGATGAAGACACTAAGACAGGCCTGTCATACCTCATTTCATCCCCTGACAGGAACCACATCACACTGAATGATTAGGGAGACCCTGCGGTGTGTGTGTGTGTGCGCGTGCGCTGTGCTCTTTGTCTGCGTGTCCACATGTGCGTGTGTGTGTGTGTGTGCAGAAGAAAGAAACAGGACAGGTTGTCTCCAGGCATGTGTTAAACGCCTCTGTCTCCCCCCTCCCCACACCACACCACACACACACACACACACACACACACACACACACACACTCTCTTCTCCTCTACTCTTGTTTGAATGAAAGAAAGCAAGCAGGCCCAGGTTGTAATTACAATAATGAATGATTACGCTCTACCTTTCCTCCCACTCCTCAATCCCCCTCTCCCTCCTCCACCACTCCCCTTGTTCCACTGAATGTGGGGCTGGCTGCGCGGGTCTCTGTATTTTTTATTTTGGGTAAGGAGATCCCTTGTTTATGTGATGGTGGGTGTCCCCCCCCCACCCCCACCCCCCCCCTCCCCCGTCCCCAGCTCTCTTCAAACCACATATCTTTGATCTGCTCCTCCTCCGCCTCTAGCCCCATGTGCTGAGTGTGTGTGTGTGTGTGTGTGTGTGTGTGTGTGTGTGTGTGTGTGTGTGTGTGTGTGTGTGTGGAGTAGGGTTTGTGTTATAAGAGAGAGGGTCTGTGTGATTTACTGCATTTTCCAGCCTCTGATTGCTTTTGTGTGTGTGCACACGTGTGTGCGCGTGTGTGTGTGTGTGTGTGTGTGTGCGCTCACACATTGAGCGCGTGTGTGCACACTTCCCTGTGTTTAATGTTCGTGCGTGTCACATGTTTACAGTGAGGCTACCAGTATGAATGGGGCATACTGATTGAGACAAACAGCCTAATGAAAAGATATCAAACCTGCCTCACTCTCTCACAGCATTCAGAACAGTTTTGGATGTGCGGATGCCGTGCAGCGGCCAAAACGTATCCCCTGCAACGTCTCCCCTCCCCTACCTGATTTGCCTCACGCTGGGTCACAGCTGGGTCGCCCCTGCAGGAGGGTGTATGCGTTACCTGTCAGACTGAGGGAACAGCTATTTCCCTCAAGTCCGCGGGTCAGGGGGGGCTTGAGGGCTGGGGCCTTCGTGCGCCCCCGCAGCAATCAGAGCAGGGGAGGGGGAAATGATATGAAACCCAACATGGCTGACCTCCTGCTCCGTAAACAGTTCACGGAGAGTTGAGCCAGAACAGCGGGACGGCCATCGCTAATGTTTTCTCTAGTCCTCTCTCTCCCTCAGCTGGCCACAGCCTGAGCTCACACGCTGTAGTTACATGTGGTGCGTCGGTGAGGGAAAGCGGAAATCCTCCTGCATTGTGCGATCCCATCTTCGGAAAACAAGGGTGACGTTATACGTTCGAACCACTCCGCTGGGCTTTTGCGACAGAAACCGTTTGTGTTGACATCTGACATCATCTACTAGGCACACAGTCAATGTCTGTGTTCGCGTGTGCATACATTACATACGTGTTTGAGCACCTGTGCGTGTGCATGTGTGTGTGTGTGTGTGTGTGTGTGTCTGTGCGTTCATGTGCGTGTGTGTGCGCGTGGCTCACGGTCGCGTTCACCTCCGTCCGCTTAGAAACTCACGTGTGCGCCTGCATGCATGTGCACGTGGGCTGAAATGACATAACCCAGGCGGTGAGAGGATGGAGCCACATGTCGCCGCAGAGGTTTGGAAAACGAAGGTGAGAGAGCAGGCCTCAGATCGCGCCCACCCCGTCAAAAGGAGTGACATGCTTTTAAATGAAACACCCTGGTTAATAGAGGGAGTGTTTGTAATGAGGGCCCAGGGCTGGTGAGCACTGCCTTGCCACGGGCACACATGAAAACAACAGCCAGGAAAGGAGTCAGCCAGCAAGCTGTGCCTGCAAGCCAGCCAAATCAATCTACAAATGGGGACACTGTGTCTTCCTCCCTTCTCTCCAGCTACCACAGCCATACTATAAGCCTCTCGTCCAGGGCTCACCTTCTCAGCCACCGCCTCACAGCAGCCCAGGGAGGGAGAGGCAGAGAGAGGCATGTAAATCTGTGTCCCTTTGGGAGAGCAACAGGCTCCGGAGAAAATAAATCTGCATAGGTTCATGGTGAGTTCAGCCAAGCCACAGCTCCAGTCTCTCGCTCTCTCTCTCTCTCTCTCTCTCAGTCTCTCTCTCTCTTATTCCCTTAATGCCCTACAGCAGATTCAGACCAAGCCATGTCACTGTCCTGACATTAACAGTGCAGACGTTGAGGATCATTCTCATGTCCTCGGCTTCAGCCTAGCCTTGTTTCATCCAGACTACTTTCATACTGTGATCCACAGTGCTCCTCTGGTCCATGGTGTTACACTACACTGTGGGTTGGAACACAGCTTGGTTGGCTAGTACATCCCCACATGATGTTTTTCAAGACTACAGCATTACCCTCCTTTATTGGGATCAGCGCTGGAAAGTATATATGTGTAGGACATAAACAGACATACTGACTTACTGTGATCAACTTGGTCCAAGTAGCACATTCCCACATTTGGAAGCTATTTCACATTTATTTATCCAGCTAGATAAGCCAACATTCATACAATGTATGTTTTCATAATACAAGATAGATGAATCATTTCTAAAATCACTAACTATGAATCAGAGGTGAGATTGCTACTAATCTTCCAGCTGGATTTCTGCCAAAAAGCTGCCTACTCTCTAAAGAGATCCATATTGTGGTAACACTGGCATCTAGTTTCATAATGTGTTATGCTTGTACAGAGGCCAACACTGACCAGTTAATTGATTTCAACGTGGTACAGTACATCATGAAACGTCGATGGGCCACTCGCCTATAGGGGAAAACCATGAGATGAGGGACAGCTTTGGAAGGATTTCATGTCAGTTCCGTAGGGGACTGCAAGTGGGTCTGGCCAACACATCTTATTACAGTTATATTTCAGTATTTAGCTGGCGCTCTTATCCTTAGCTAAATAGAATATGTTGGGTTTGCAGGCAAAACACTGGTAGCATTGTGGTATAGACGATCTCACCACAAACCCTATCTAAGTCTAAATACTAGTGCTGCCATACCATTGCTTTAATGCAACACATAATAGTGTAAAGGGATGCATTGAAAGCTAATGTAAGCTACAGTAAAAGCATTCTCATTTTAGCATGCTTGGAGACGTGCATCTTCGCACGTTGTTTAGCGCAGCGTCTCTCACTGGTGGATCATGTCATCGGGCTCTGTGTTGATTCTGGGAAGGCCTTTCTCCTCACAGAGTTGTTTACTAAGAATGGACAGATAATCTTGGAATAGGCGGTGAAGGAGGACTGGTCACTGAGTACTTCCAGACCACTACAGAAGATGGATGTGAGCACACAGATCGCTGGGCCGGACATGCTGTCCGGTCCAGCCCCGTAACCTTTGACCTATGACACAGCCGAGCACACAGGGCCAACTGAAAACGAGCTTTGGCAAGAAGACCTAGCTTCGTCTGTAATGCAACAAGCTCTGGCAATTACATGTCACCCCTCCAACATGCTAACACTTTCACTATCCCACTGGAAGAAAGGTTTTGCACAGTAAACAAGCTTAATTTCTGGAGAAAATATCAGCTTCCAGTAAACAAGCGCCAGACAAAGAGCGCATTGTATTTGCAGTCCCCTCTCAGGATCAGACAGATGAACTGACTTGCAATCTGTGCATGTGCACATTGTGTCCACTTTACGCTGATATACAATACGGTTCATTATTTCAAAACACTACTCCTCTGTTTATGCGTTCAGGACTAATTGTTTCAGTAATTACAGATAACCCATCTGGGTCTATCATTTACTGGCCCATGGCCTTATCTGTGAGACTTAAGCAAACTGAAATCCTCCACCTATAGTGATACCCAACCCCCAGCAGCCAGTGGTTCTGAGGTCTGAAGGCCTGAGCTTGTGTATCTCAGAGTTCTTTGCTGCTCATTCACTGGAGTCTCCTGTTTAATCCCTGACCTAGAAAAAGGAGAAGAGGTCTTTCACTATGAACAGAGAGTGTTAGATTACACTAAGACTGTAATTATATGGCCCTTGTCAGATAAATAGGGTCAAACCTTAACAAACACACACACACACACACACACACACACACACACACACACACACGTGTCTGTACCTGCATGTGCAGATACGACCACTAGCTTTTGAACACATGCATGAATGCCCCCATGACACACATACATGCCCATTCTGCACATGCATGTGCACACACAATCACACCCAACGCGTAAGCCACAATGGTCTGAAAGATGGCTTCACGCAGAGAGAGGGCACTGGGACATTGCTCTATGACGTCCATCAGAGGAAATCAAAGACGGCACAGTCGGGGCTGACCTGGGACCAGTGGCGCCTGCAGCATCGATGAACACAAGGGGGCCTAGACTGACATAACAAACAGCCAAACAGGCTTGAACCAACCCTCTTCAAACAACCACTAATTTCATGTTTGCATCTCCAAATTTGAATGGCCGACATTGTTTGCTCTGCATGCTCTCTGAACCCTGTCCTTCAACCCCAAAGACCCCCAAAGACCCCCCCCCCCTCCCCCTACAGAGTGTAGCCCCCTTTAGCCTAGCAAAGCTTAGCCCACTCAACAGGACAAACCACAGGCCCTCTCTAATCAGTTCATTCTGAGCAGATCAATGGCTTTGATGACAAGGGCATATAAGCCACGGGACTGTGGCCCAAATGAGGCCCAAAACAGAACGCCCTTCTTAAATGATGCAGCCTAAGAGCGAATAACCCTGGGGTGAGAGGTCGGGAGGTGGGTGACCTGGGCGGGGATAGGGCGGTGGAGGTGTCCAGTCAGGCCTGTTTGGGTCGGGTGGGGGGGGGGAGTGCAGAGGTCTGGAGTCCCATGGCGACCCTGCTGGTGGGCCAGCTGAACAAACAGCCGGGAACAAGGCCAGGCTTCAGAGACGCAGAGCCCCAGCCACGCAGAGCCGGCATCAGTCAAACCCTGACTAGACGCTGGACCCCGGACAGCCGGAGGACACTGGGCTGCTTTCTTCTCCAGGCAACCCTGCCGTGGAGAATAGGCCTGTTCTGAGCTACATGCACACATACACACACACACATACTGAATGCACCCCATCACATTCCCATGCATATCACACGCATGCACGCGTGCGCACATGCATGGGTACTCACACAGATACTGTACGCACGCGTGCACACATACACACACACACACACAAACACAGTGACACTCCCACGCATATATAAACGTGCACACGCATACACACAGGCAAGGCCATGGATTCACACGGCCCTGAAACCCTTCCCTCATCCTCGACACAAGAAGCCTGTGTCTCTCGGAGCTCTGCTCATTATAACACTGCTCTCTATCCTCTGGCCATTGATCTACACTCGTCTGTTCCCCTACAGGACATCCACTGTTTCTCCAGACTTTACTGCTCTGTAGCAACTCCTAAATATCTGGCCCCGTTGACATCACCCCAAGGGAAGCTACATTCCAGGAACTCTGCCATATCTACAAAGCGTTACTCAAGATGTTCCTCCTCTGCAACCCTGATTATGTAAAAGGTTGGAAGTCTATCAGGAACAGCTGAATGTAACCGAAGATTATGCTAGCAGTGATTAGCAATAGCTATCTAAAATAGACTATGATTGGTCAGTGAGATATTAAATATTATTGGCCATTCATTTGGCCTTTTGTGTGTTGTCTGTTGCAGGCCTTAATTGGTTATCAGGACAAACAGAGTTATATTCCCAATTCTCAATCTCAACAGCTTCAACACTATCTTAACAACAGCATCAGGTCAAATTCAAGGATGGAGATATGAAAGCAATATGTGTGAGTGTGTTTACATGTTATAGCAGTATTATACATTCGTGATGCCGAAATGGCTGAATGTCCTTTAATAATGTCTTATCTTATCCTATTTTAGGTCATCTTACCTTATGAATGGTTTTTTTTATAAAGCGCACACACATTCACACACAGGCACCCTTGTTCGGGGCAGCTGGGGGGTTATCTACATTAATGCAGGTTCTCAATATCTCTGACCTGTTTAATAACAACACAACAATAACACAATATAATACAATAAACATGCATAACCAGCAATGTATCGTTTATAAAGGATAAGATTTCATTACAAATAAATGTAAATGTAAATATAGTGTAAAAAATAATGTCGGCATTAGAACACGGCACACATAAAAGCATCTCCTCCAGAGAAAGACTAACTCTGTCCCTGAAGCTGTCGTTACCAGGCTGACCTGCGACGACCACATGTCGGTCGACGTCTTTCTTCTGACAGCATGTCACTCAGCACTATGCTATTTCCCTTCAGCCAATCACGGCTCAGTACAGGCAGCCCATGGGGAAATCCCCACCCTTCAAGATAACCTGGTTTTCTGCCGTGTTTCTAATGAAACGGAAGAAGAATATGTCTATTAATAAAGAGCAATATTAAGACATGTACGTTTGTGTACTTAATATAGTACATACATACTGCAATACATCATTTCACTCAACGACACAATTACGTTGAAGACTTTACGCTAGAGAATTATGTTTAGCTGACATTTGAGGAATGTTGGTCACGGTTGACGTGAGAGATGACACCACCAGACATGCACGAAGACAATCATGTCAAACATATGCTAAACCGTTAATATAAACACACACACATGCAGGCTGAACCACAATCACTGTTTCCCTGAGGTGGAGCGAGAGGACTGGCGGTGTCAGAGTACAGTACACCTCTCCACTTTGTGCAGAGACAAAGGGCAGGGAGGGGTGGAGGTGGGACGGGAGCAGGGACAGTGGAATAGTGGAGGCGCAGCGTCTACCGTTTCACTTCCTCAGAGGTGACCGTGGGTGTGGTGCCACGGAGGAGGTTGAATGGAGGACCATGAGTAGACGTGAGTGGCTGCTCCCTGGGGTTTCACGTGTTGACGTGGCCGTGCGCGTCTGGAGGATGCATTCTTCTGCCCCTGTCTTTCCCTACCTGTGTGCTAGTATACTAGCAAGTCCAATGGACAGGGAGCGGTCGGCGTTTACTAGTGATTCTGTTGGCCTGAATGGATGATATGTCTTAAAGGACCATGATCTAGAGTGAATTTTAGAATTATTAGCTGCTAATATAGCATGCCAATACCTTTTGTTTGACGCGAGTCAAACGCTACCAGTAGCCAGAGTTTAGAACGCAGTTCTTTTAAACCCCCACTGGCAGCGTTTGATGCAAGTCGGTGTCAACCGTCTATTTTGAAGTCTAGTTCTATTTCTTGAGCGCCAAAGCCAAACAAATGCATTCAATCTCTGCGGATTTTAGAGTTTCATTCGTGCCTCACCGATTGTTGCTGCCAGTAGCCGTTGACCTTAACATACTGTATAGATATGTTTATTAATGCTGCACATTAAAGAAATATGATATTCAATATAACAGGGATAATTGTGGTAAGAAACCGGTTAGTAAGGTTACCGGTTAGGTAAGTTATTTTATAGCCTTCACACCAAGATCATGTAAACGTGTTTGTTTTTACACTTTCTTTCACACTGACAGATTACATCTGGTATTTCTGGTATTTAGAGATGTTTTGCTCTCTTGCCTAATAAGTCATTCTGGAGAAAGCTTGTTGATATTAGAATTTGATCAAAACAAAAACATTTCTCCATTAAAAGTAAAGACAGCTATTGCAAGCTAACTGTAAGATAATACACATGTCAAATTCATCAAATAACATTTCGCTAGTTTACCGTTCTCCATGCATGTTGTAAAAATAATTTCATACTTCTACACAGCCCTGGCTCCATAAATAGGAACATAAACAAAGTGGCGCACACCACTCACAACAACAAAGCCATAGTGCTGCACTTTGCTTCACAGTGCATTTTGATGTGTGGAGTGGCACTGCTGAGGAATATTGTTTTTATTTGAGCTCGAATTTAGCAAGCGTTCTCGAAAATGACTAAATCTGCCTTTAATGCAATAGGGTGCTTCCTCAGAAGCTCTGCCCCACTCATTGGAATCACATTGCGAAGGCTAGGATATTGTTTTTGTGTACGGTATGCACCACTTTGATTGTGTTCCTATTTACGAAGACAGGGCTGTGTAGAAACACCAGATTTTTTTTGCAGCATGCACACAGTACAGTAAGATAGTGGACCAGCAGGAGATATTTGGTGAATTTTATTAAAAAGTGTATTAGCTTACAATCCCTTACTATATTTTTTATGCAACACACCAATAACAGAGTATTGCAAAACAATACCATAGATAGGGAAGTTTTTGGATAGTGATTTATAAATCTTACAAAATCACTACAGCAGTTCTGTAGAGTGCAGAAGTGTTTGTGATGAGTTTGCTGCTCAGACCATTGTGTGTTGGTGAAACAGGATGATACAGACAATCAGGTCCGTCCTGGCCAGGCCAGACCTGACCTCAAACTTCCTTGTTTCATGAGCGGTGACTTCCTTGGTTTCACAAACAACAAGTCCTGCATTGCCTGCCAGAACTTGTCTGCAGTCACGGTTGTGTGAGCTCACCAAAACATGTATTGGATTCTGCTGTGAAAGAGAGAGAGAGAGAGAGAGAGAGAGAGAGAGAGAGAGATCGCATTCTAAGCTGAGCCGCATGGATGAGAAAACATATAGAATGGGAAATTATTTAGCTGCCGATTGATTGAGTTGCTAAACCAGAGTGCTTTATTTGTGTATGCGGGCAGTGTGTGTTTGGGAGTTGGGGGTGGGGGAGTGGGGGGTGTTGGGGAAGGGAGGTGCGGACCCTCTTAGTCTGATGGCAGATATGGGCCGTGTCCCTCCCATTGTCTTGTTACCTTATAAATCTTCTGCGCCGACACCTGATAGCTGATACCGCAGTCATTTGTCACCCGTGTTTATGTCTAGGGTGGAGAGTGCTAGGCTGCCCCCTCCCCATCCCCCCCAGGGACTGGGTGCTGCCGGCACAGGCAAGTGTTTGTGTGTGTGTGTGTGTGTGCGGGGTAGGGGGTATGTGTGGGGTGGGGGTGTGGGGGGCTTAGGAGGATGAGGGTGGAGTAGAAGGATGGAGGGGGGAGGAGATATAGGCCCTGCTCCCCTGAGCTGCCCTCAGGAAACACAGGCCCTGTCCTGTCCCTGACATGCTAGAGAGAGGAAGAGAGACACACACACACACACGCACACAGGACGAAGTAGGGAGGGACAGACATAGACTATCACCCTAGAGAGTTCATGACAGCATACACTTCATTATTCCATTGTGGCCTCTTTCAATATTATCTTCCCACCACCACTATGGATCTCTATACAGCGCGATGTACCCCACCGGCCCACCAACATGCCCCGTGTGCCAGCTCATCAGTGCGTGCACGCTGGCTCGGCGGCGTCCAGACAACAGCTAAGCAGGGGAACAAGAAGCGCAGGACAGAGGAATAAAAGGCGCGTTTAGAAAAGAAAAGATTAGGCTCCGGTGGAGGCAACGACTTCTCCCAGAAGCCTGTCTGGGCCCTTGGCAGAGGGCCAGGGACGTTAGACAATGCGCTGCTGTGGGGGCCCTGAGGTTCAATAGACGCTCACTGGAGCACCGGGTGATTGCAGAGGACACAACAGGGTGATGGGGGTTCAGGGGGCGGGGATACAGAATTAGCATCACACACAACCTATAGATGATATTATTGACCTGACAAGCCATGACAGTATAGGATGTTTAGGGCTCCTATACTGTCCTGTGTCTCCCACACACCCAACCTCTTTCATTCACCCTCCCTCCCAATCAAACGCTCTCCCCATCCCTGCCATTACGGAGCTGGCATTATTCCCTGGTTCAGGCTGCGGTCTTGGCAGCACCTGCTCCCAGTGGGACAGTGCTAGCCTGGCTCTGCCCGGCTATTGCTCTCGGCTACATTTATTTAGCTGAGATTACAGTCTGGAAACTCTGTTCACATTAGCGTTCTCACAGCCACCCTGCTGGCGGACCAATCAGGGTGGGCTAGTGTGATGATGTTGAACTCAAGCGTGTTTTAAAATGGTGGTAGAGCTAGTTCAAAACCGCTGTAGCAATGCCGATTGGTTAAAGGTTATAAGTTACAGTTAAAAAATGAATCAGAGGTTAGGAGGCAACGGCCGTTAAAGCTCCCAGTGGAGCGTGGGCAGACTATTTTCACTTTCTGAACACAGTGACAGGTATAGGAACATGTCCCAAGATGTCCGCTCCTTCGATGACCTCTCCTCAACATGTCTCCAGGCCTTTTTAATAACCCAGAACAGGAGGAATATTACAGCCTCCCCCCCTCCAAAACCTCTCCCGCTTCTCATAACATCCCCATTCACGCACCCCCCCCCCCCCCCCCATCCGTGTGAAGAACAAAACCATAGGAGGACAAGGACAAGAGGAGGAGCAAGTGAGGATGGAGAGAGAGAGCTGAGGGTATATAAAATTATGGCGCGAGAGAGAGAGAGGGGGGAAAGATGCACCCCTCTAAGATCAAACGCTCCGTCCCATTGTGAGGTCAGGACAATGGCAGGGGGGAGCAGGGAGTTGTCTGAGGGGTGGTGGTGGGGGTGACTGACAGCCCAGCGGGGGGCTTCAGGGGGTAATTGGAGGAATGGAGTGCAGTTATGTCAGTACTCACTGGAGCAGCATGGACGACAAACACGCACGCACACACACACGCACACACACACACACACACCAGAACACAATGTGTTGCACATGTTGACAGTCATACTGTCATACAGTGAGTCATTTATAGACAAACACATACATTACAGTACTGTACACACACACACACACACACACACACACACACACACACACACACAAGAACACAATGCACATTACCAATGCCTAATTGAATTATAGACATTTATTATTCCCGTCTCTTTGCCATAATTTCATATACCCTCGGCTCTCTCTCTCTCTCTCGCTCTCTCTCTCTCATGCCTTGTGGTGAGAGACTAACCACAACTTAGCGCGGTTTAGACATGACATTCAATATCCTGCCTTTGACACCAGCCGGGGCCACCCCTTGTATCCAGGCAGCGGTGGAAGGCAGCCCATGGTGTCAAGGCTTGCTTACACTTGGCAAAAAATCCCCCAAGATCCCCCATTGCCGGCTGGTGTGTATGTTGAGGCTGTGCCCTCACAGCTGTAGCCACGGAATGACCTCAAGCATGGCGTTCTATTTCTATACCAGAATGGGAGAGATAAAACCACACAGAGACCCCCTATACACCAGTGAAAATGTTTGCTTTGTGGTTAGTTCCTCTTGGAGGCCTAGCTTGAACCATACAGATCGGTGTGTGACGTCACACAAATCAAATCAGATTTGGCCACATGTCCTTTTTGTGATGCCACAAATACTTTGGTGCTACCATATAGTATATGATATAAATATCATGTAAAGATCTAAGTTTAGAATGTTTACAGTACACTGAAAGCTGTATCAAACATGGAGCGTTGTCGCCGTCTTGGTAAGCATAGTGTTGTGTAAAATGCGCGTAGATCCTGGCATTCTTTATAAGGTAAGTGTGTACATAGGATGCTACGCATACAAATAGTTAACAACATATTATGCATTGTAGACCAGATTTAAAGGTTTTAAATATATCTGGAGTGGAGGAGATATATAGCAGGGGTTAGCTGTTAGGCTCTTGTATGTTTAGCATTCATTGTTTCATGTGTTGGACTGCTCTAGGTTATTGCCCTCTTATTAGCAACCCAATATGACTTTGTTTTCTCCTCTCTTCCCTCCTTTTCTGCTCTACTCCTCAGGCTATCCACCCCACCCCCTAAAGCCAGCGGGGCTTATGTGTGGGGATGAGGTAAAGAGGAGAATCGGTAAGACAAGCACTTTCATGGCTGAATTGGGAGCCATTAACCCCCTGTGAGTTCGGCCCTCTTCTCCTTGCTTTCAGTATTAATCTGCAGTGACAGCTTCACTGTTTATCAAATCCAGCCAGGATGTATGGGGGGATGGCCTGCCGGCGCCACTCTCCATTAACCTCTAACCCCGCGGGTTACGGCACCAGGGCCAAGCCCGAGCTCTCGGGGAGCCGGCCTGAGCAACCGGTTAGACACCTGTCTTACGTCTCAGACACTAAGACAGATTTGTGACTGTCAAACGGAGGACGGACCTGAGATGGAATATTATAACCCTTTAAGACAAGACACCATGACAAAAGCTTTTAAAGTTAAATTACTCTTTTTAAAAACATATTTCTTTCATGGAAGTCAAGAGTAAAACTATTGTGTTTACCGTATGCAGAATTAAATATTAACCTTGCTGATGTATGAGTGGCCTGGCTAATGTTAACCTTTTCCATGTTTACCCAAAACAAGGTAGCTCATCTCTGTTCTATTAAAAACCCACAGACAAAGTTGATCTTGGTGCTAAGAGGTTGTTTTGGAAGGCTTGTTCATCCTGTGGTCGGCTAAACTGTCAGCAGCAAAAACTCCTATCCTGTTTGTAAGTAAACCTCCTATACAGTAAGGCTCTTTCTTTTAATGGATTCTGATCGGCCTGTGATCCGACAAATACTGTCCTTTCGAAGTATCTTAGTTGACTGTGCTAATTTACTTTAACTTCCTTAATAGAGCTATAATTCTCAAGGACTCATCCACAGAAAAGAGTTTGTGTTCAAGTACCAGTTTTTGTATAGCCATGTCATAAAAATATTGTTTATCTTGTAACCTTCCTAAATGTTAATTCTCAATTCTAAATGCATCATAAATTCAAATGTCACTTAATGTTACTCCAAACATTTTTCGTTTTTTGTGGTACTGTATTGTGTGTACACTTTACTGACTAGCAGGTGATATTCTAACTTATTTGTACCAACCAAGTCTGACAGTGTACAGAGTGAACAGTAAAAAAAAAAGATAACAACCAGTCTTTCTTGTAAAACACAAGTGTTCCCACTAAAGTAAACTGATTGCTCTTTTAATGTTTACCTTGAGGTTTAACAGGGGATCTCATTGGGCCATGCCAGCTAAAAATCCAATAAAGAGTTGATCAGTGTCACAAGATGAAATTATAAACTAATTTCAGATAAAACCATTGGGGACCTATGGATGTCAATGAGTGGGATTCTGTTAAAGCTTTCTACTTCATAGAGTAATTCACACAAAGTGATATTAGACAGTCATCATTCCATACTGTATAAGAACTAATCATTAACCCATTCCCACATTGATGGTGATTGCTGCAATGCGAGGTGCAAACCACCGGGAGCAGCTGGGGGTACGGGGTTAGGAATCTTGCTCAAGGATGCTTAAAGGTAGGTATGCTCAACACTGGGGTTTGAACCCACAATCTTCTGGCTTGGAGGCCAACACCCAGACCACTCAACCACCCTGTTCCCTAAAGGAAAACTTTATATACAAGAACCCTGGCACAATTGAATATATTTGAAAGTATTGCTGTGGGTTATCAAACTATGTATTTCTCAATTTCTTTTGTAGGCATAGGCCTATTTGATATTTTTCAATTAGCACATTTTCAGTTTAACCTACTTTTCTGTCCTTTAAAACAATAATAGTCTACTACACACTTTAGCAACATTTTGGACAATAACTACTACTACCACCGGGCGGCCCATGCATCTTTCATGTTTTTTTAGGGGAGGGGATATTTGCAGTTTACAACAATTAGCTATATTCCCAAATGACCTACTTATGAACTTTAGACAGAATGGTACAGTGTGATAAGTCCCTAACCTACAGTGAGTCATTTAGAGATGTTTTTTCATAATACTTGAGAAAAATCTGTCGGTCTGCAACCTCACAATGAAGCAATCGCTCTCTCTCTCTCTCCCTCTCCCTCTCTATCTCTCTCTCTCACACACACACACACACACACACACAGCTCCCTAGAACATAACATAGAATTATGTCAGCATGCCATACACACACACCCACATGAACAGACACACACACACACCCACACAACACACACACACAGAGAGAACTGAGGAGACACATACTAAGGCCTGATAAGTCATGAGGAACGACAGAGCACCTTCAGCACCGGACACACTCCCTCCCCTCATGCGTGACCTCTGACCTCGATGACAACACACTGTCATCGCCGTCACTCCTGCCCTAGGTAAACACTGTGTCCTAGCAGACGGATGGATTGTCTGTGTGTATCTCTGTGTGTGTATTTGTTTGCCCTGTTTAACCCATGTGTTCCTATGTGTGTTTGCACTGTGCATACGCGTGTTTGTATTTGTCTCTTTCAGCCTTCACTTTATCGAATTCTTTTGTGCGTGTGTGCATGTTTGTGTGTGCTTGTGTGCACACGCGTGTGTGTGCGTGTAAGTGACTGAGTGTGTGGAGTCATATGCTTCATGTTTAATCTACCAGGCCTTTAAATAACTCCTCATGACCAACGTTCAATTTCAGCCAAGTTCTCTTCCATCTTTCTGCTGAATGCACAGAAACAGGGGTCTTATGGGCGCACCACTGTTGCCAAAGGGAAATATCTGCCCAAGATGACGCAGGCACTGCCCTGCTACTGAACCACTATACTGCATTTAAACATGCTGCTCTCATCAAGATAATATAAACGGCATTAAAAAGGCAAGTGTCTTAGTACACCCTCCACCTACAACACACCTCCAAACCTCAGAGCACCCGACCAGTTAACCGCTAACCCTACTGTACCAATAGCGCACGCCGTAACACTGCTTCCTCCTAATCTCACCTCACTATTAAAGACATAGGAGGCTGTTTTAACTTAAACACAAGCATATAAACATTCTGGCTAACTTATAAACACAAACACCCACACACACCCACGCACACGCCCACGCACACGCACACGCCCACGCACACGCACACACACACACACAAGCTCATGCAAAACACACAACATTCACACTTACACACACACGAACACAATCACACAGTCACGTACGCAAACAAACACACACACAACTCTTGCAACCTCCTGTTAGCAGTTTTCCAGAAAAATACACAAATGTTTATGGGTTTTTCCACATCTTAAACAAATAAAGGGGAGGGGTGTGGGATGGGGTGGGGTGGGGGGTTAAGCAAGGCTCTTGGACAGTGTATAAGTCAAGGCCAGCAGCCAGGCGAGCTCTCCTCTTGGTCTTGACTTTCCTCTCCCGGGAGAGTCGTGCCACAGCCAGCTGGAAGCCATTGACATTGGGCTTGGTGATTACAATAAGAGAGGAGACGGGATTCTGAGGCCTTCCCAACCCTGATACCATTACTCTCTGCATCACGGCGAGACCAGAGCACATGAGCTGGAGAACAGTGTATGTGTGACACACATAACGCTGAGAGAGAGAGAGGGTGTTGTTTAGAAATCATGACTCATCAAATCCATTTCCCAGCGGAGGTTAGAAGAAAAACACAGAAAACATCAGAAAAAAAAGATGGGAGCCATTGGTTTTTCATGAAAGTCTACTGTTTACATTAAACGGTCTGGCTTCATGAGCTCCAAACATGAGAAATGTGTACAAAGTTGTTAAAAGAAATTACCAATTCCAAACATCAGAAATGGGTATAGTTTAAAAAAACATCTCTGGCTCTAGAGTGGGCCAATGGCACTGCTTATATTCCATTTAGTTTGTCCTATCCTGTCTTGGAGACAAACCGTTTATCTCTGGTTTGAGTTCTGCTGGTGTTCTTTGGAATGTCTCACCTAGTTTCCACTGCTAGCACTGCAAATGGAAAGACAAATCAAGTCCATCCATTCATCCATCTTCATCCACTTATCCAGAGTCGGGTCGCGGGGGCAGCAGCTCCAGCAGGGGACCCCAAAACTGCCTATCCGAGCCACATTGGAAAGCTCTGACTAGGGGATCCCGAGGCGTTCCCAGGCCAGTGTAGAGATATAATCTCTCCACC
>JAODLL010043454.1:0-20537 GCA_026546735.1 Forbesichthys agassizii | reverse complement strand
TATATTTTTTTTGTTTTTGTTTTTTGTTTTGTTTTTACTGCAGGAATTTGCACAGAATTCTCATAAGCGTACATATAAAATATATCAGCATCTCCACACTCTTTTGTACCGTAAGTCAAATGTCCTATCAGACTTTAAAATGGAACTTACTACCACCAGATGTCACACTAAGCACACCAGCATTTCAAACCAAAACAAATACTTAATGGGCAACACACACACACACATACACACATACACACTGGATATGAAAACAAAGCTTGGATTACATCACGCATAAAGACGGATTTACAAACAACCAAAATAAAGAAGAAACAACCAAAATAAGAAGTGCTAAATTGCGTGGGCATAATATAATATTGCACGTGTAATTTAGTACGTATTATGGGTGCATGTTGTAACTGCCTTGCCTTGTAACTGCATTCCTCCCAACTCTCCACAGCAGGAGAGTTGGGAGGCAATGCAGTCTGAACGTAAGTCCAAACGCAAATTCAACACGATGGGATTAGAGGTGTTGGTGGAAGAGACAAATAAACATATTGGTGAGCTACAGCAAAGACGTGAATGTAAAAAGAATTAAACACCATAACGGAGAGTATCTGTAAATGAAATGCCATAAGTAAAACAAAAAGGATCTCAGAATAAATGAAAGATGGCAAGACTTAACCCTCGTGTTTGTGTTTCGTGTTTGTGAGACCCCATATATGAGCAGAATGTTATTTTTTTCATTGTTGTAGATAGGCTATAGTTAACTCTAAACTATTTATCTTCAGTCCGCAATAACAACACACACCTACGCCCCCAACCATTCACCAACACATACACCCCCATAGACCCACACACACTTATTCCCAATGTTATACAGTAGGCCTAAGTTTTTCATCCAGATGTTTCTAATTAATTGTAATGATTATTCTAATGAAAACAATGTACCTCAGTCCAAACAAGAGCCTACTTGGCGGTTTGCCCCGTCCTTTGAAACATATTAAATATAGATGCTGTCGCAATCACCTGAAATAGCTTTTAGGCTTGATAAATCACATTGCGTGTAGTAAATTAATGTATTTGCATGTTTCCTTCCCATTTACTTTTATGTTAACGTTGAAACGTCCCAAATTGCATATTCGTTAAGGCAAATGTAGCAAATGAACAGTCCATGCTATCTTTGGACTTTTGAAAGACGTCATCCTCAGTGCACACCGTTAGTAGATCAGCTTGTGTTATTTGTGAGTGCTATCAAGTTTGCACACGTTTTTACTCACGCAAACCTTTAGTAAATCTGACCGATGTCATTCTCTGCTCAGGAATTACTATATCTTTACATGGAACATGTTGTTTGCTGCTATATTGATGTTTAAAATATTGTATAATATGATTTTGAACACCTTTAAAGACTTTGTTCAAATGTTGATAATCTTAGACACATACTAAACATAGGCACACACACACACCTTCATCATCGCTGGGCAGGTCAGGGGAAGAGTCCGATTCAGAGGAGGAGGGCACCTCCTTCAGCCATTTCCTCCTCTTCTTGGGAGGAGGCTCTGCCTTCTCCTTCACGCTCCTCGCCCTGGAGGAGCGCTCTGCTTTCCTGTCACTTCCTCCCCTCTTCTCCTCCTTCACCTCACCACTCCTCCTCTCTGGCGAGGCGTATTGCTTCCTCGCCCCCTCCTCTCGATGTTTCTCCTTCTCACGTCGCTCCTTCTCCCTCTGCTCCTGTTCTCTCCTCTCCCGCTCCTGTTTCTCCTTCTCCCTCTGCTCCTGTTCTCTCCTCTCCCGCTCCTGTTTCTCCTTCTCCCTCTGTTCCTGTTCTCTCCTCTCCTTTTTCACCTTCTCTCTCTGCTCCTGTTCTTTCCTCTCCTGTTTCTCCTTCTCCCTCTGCTCCTGTTCTCTCCTCTCCTGCTCCTGTTTCTCCTTCTCCCTCTGCTCCTGTTCTCTCCTCTCCTGTTTCACCTTCTCCCTCTGCTCCTGTTCTCTCCTCTCTCGCTCTTTCTGCTCCTTCTCTCTCTCACTCCGCTCCCGGTCTCTATCCCTCCTCTCCTTGTGCTCCTTCTCTCTGCGTTCCCTCTCTCGCTCCTTTTCTTTCTCTCTCTCACGGCGTTCCGTCTCTTTCTCCCTCCGCTCCTTCTCCCTCTGATCCCTCTCCTCTTTCTCCTTCTCTTTCCGCTCCCTTGCTTTCTGTTCTCGCTCCTCCCTCTCTCTGCATTGTTTATCTTGTCTTTCTCTATCCTCTCTCTCTCTCTCCTGTCTCTCATTCTCCAGTCTCTCATTCTCCTGTCTCTCTCTTTCTCTCTGCTCCTTTTCCTCCTTCTCCCGTTTGTCCTTCTCTCTCTCCTGTCTCTCCCTCTCTCGCTGCTCCTTCAGCTCTCTCTCTCGTCTCTCCTTCTCCCTCTCATCTCGCTCCATTCGAGGAGGTGTTTGGTTGAGAGCAGGAAGAGATGGCTTAGGGAGTGACTGGCGCCTGTTAAAGCAGAAGATATACTGCATAAAGCTCATGTGGGTCCCTGCAGAGGTGTCACCAAGTCAGTGGAAACACAGTGCATGTCAAGTCTAAAAGAGCACCATTGAAGTCCTTATTATTATTATTATTATTATTATTATAATTATATATTATATTATTATGCACCAACAACAATTGATTACAGTTATTGCACTATTTGCTAGCAATGGCACAAGCAAATGTGTCATTTCATGTGCTGAACGTACAGAGTGCCAAAACAATGCCAACTGGACACAGAGTGGGTCCGGTTAAGTGATGCCTCTTGTGTAACAACATGGCACTGCGCCAACGTACCTCAGTGTAAGACCAGGTCTGTGCCAGGGCTTCCGGGAGCACACACGAACGTAGTCCTTTTTATTGACATTCTCAAGGAACTTCACATATAAGCGCTGGTACCGCATCTTGGCATCGCCAAAATAGCCCAGATACTGGTAGAGGAGGGGTTAAGAAATAAGCAAGCAAGAATCTTATTTACAAATATTGTCCACTGCTTAAACAAAAGGAAAGTCCTGTGTCAACTGGAAGACTCACATTGCTGGTGGCACAAAATTGCCTCTGGCCATCTTTAATCTCAGGGCTGAATTTCTGCAGCAAGGCTTTCTGCACTCTCCAGATGGGTGGCGGTTCACGGCCCGTCTGCAAGGCCATCTGGGTGGCAGACACAACACAGTAAATAGCTATCAGGATGTCAGTCGAGCAGTGTGCAGTGATAGGCAAGCTGCTTGTCAGACAGACTTTGCAGAGGGTCCATGTTTCAGCGACTCACTTTAAGCGTCCCGATGTCCTCCGTCCGCACCACAAACTCGTCGCGCTCGCGGAAGATCCCCTCTCCTCCACTCTCACTGTCCTCCTCTTCGCTCTCCCCGGCGATGGCAGCATCTGCCTGCTTCTTGGCCAGGTGTAGCGCCGTGAGCCGCTGGGAGGCCGGCGCCTCCTCGGGGGTGGGGGGGGATGGGGGGGACGGGGGCGGGGAGGGTGAGGATGAGGAGGCGGAGGAGGAGGAGGCGTCGGGCGAGGCACCGCACTCGGGCTCCGCCTCCTGGTCCTGGTCAGAGGAGGAGGGGGGTGGTGTGGTGGAGGGGGGGGGTACCGACGCCGCTGCCGGCAGGGTGGAGAGGGGGGATGCCAGGAGGGCCGGGGGGGAGGTGGAGGGAGGAGGGGAGGCGGCCGCTCCAGCAGGAGGCACGCTGTAAGAGGAGGCCTGCTGCTGCTCCTCCTGGTGAGGGGGGAGGGGCGAGATCTCTGAGGGAGGCAAGGGAGGGAGGGGGGACGGGCAGGAGGAGGTGGGCAAGGAGGCAGAGAGGGAGGGGGATGGGGAGGGAGGCGCAGGGGCCAGAAGACGTCCTGATGGAGAGTCTGAGGAGCGCAGGTTTTGGGAGCGGGTGAAAAGGAGATCGGTTGCCTGGTAACAACAGCTGCTTTCAGCTGGAGAATGTTCAAGAATGAAAAGGCAAAATAGGATTCTGTAACAAACTGTAGACGATGATGAATTGTGAGCAATTAAAAGGACACTCCTCAATTTGTGTAAGGAAATGGCCCTTGGAAAGGAAATGGGCAAAACATTGTTTTCATGTAAACCTGGCCCACACAGCGCTAAGCAGCTCCTCTCCCCCCACAGCCCTGATAAGACACGTCTGCCCCTTAAGGCCCATTTATACTCCAGTTTTGCGAAACATACGCTAGTAGCATTGCAAACATTACTCCACTTCATATTTTATGTTGAAACAGATATTTAAAATCTTTGTCCACTAGGAGGCAGTCCGGCGCCTCTTTATTGCTTCAGGACAACTAGAACAGCCAGCTAGCTAGCCCTGCTAATACTGAAAATACTTTTCTAGCATCATAAGCATACAAGCAAAATATTTAAATTACAAAAAATGTAAGCTCATGAAACAGAAATGGTGATTGAAAAAGTATTAATAATAGATTGCAATTTTCACTGTCTGTACAACCAGGTCGTCTCAACTTAACATCTGATCATTGAGGGTAAATAACCCCTACATTTAACCACCAGCATTTAATAATCGTAACCAATGGGTAATACATCGAACTCCTGCAATTAACCACAATAAACAGCAAGGACGTCGCCATAGTAACACTAGTCAAAAAACATTGCAATTTGTTTCCGTCTCATAGAACATCAGAGGATCCATACACTGCCCCACGATTTCTGTTGGTATTGCAACTTGTGTATGCGTACGGATACGTACACATACACAAGGGCTGGAGAAACGTGCACGAAGTACGAGCGGAAAGTATACAGGATATATGTGGCAGCAATGTGATATATATATATATATATATATATATATATATATATATACACACACACTGCCACACACAACACAACATGTGGAGATATTCTTACCTTCAACCTTTGGGACCTCCAGCATGTGAAACTCAGACATCTCTCTCTCCTCTTCCTCATATTCTTCCTCAAGGCCTCTTTGCTGGCTCACCCTGTCCATCTCACCAGCAGCCTGCTTACCTCTCTCCTCCTCCTCCTCCACCTCCTCCTCCTCCTCCTCAGGAGGCCCTCCCTCTGTCACCTCCTCTGGCTCCTGGGGAGGGGAGGAGCTACAGGGGTACACCTCCTCTGCATGCGTGGGGACCAGGGGGGGAGGTGTTGGAGGCAGGGGCGGGCTGAGGTGCTGGGCCTGAGGTGTGGGCGGGACCTGCACGGCGGCAAGGGAGTGGGGCGTGTCGTACAGGGCCGAGATGGCGGAGGAGATGCTCTTCTGCAGGTCCTGGTTCTTGCTGACGGAGTCCTCCTCATCCGAGGAGAAGGAGGGCAGCGTCTCCAGATTCCTCTTCAGCTCCTCATCCAGGCGCTTGCCGGGGCTAGGGCAGCTGCTGAGCCCCAGGCCCTCGGACCCAAACCCTGCTGCCCCGCCAACCTGGGGGGGAGGTGGGGGAGGAGGGGGCAGGGACAGGGGCCTGATATCCCCCTTCAGAGAGGAGCAGGGGTCGGAGGTCTCTCCATCGTCCTCCTCGTCTCCACCGCTGGGCCCTGCCCCGATGCCTGGTGGCTTCTTCCCCGTCTTGAGGAAGTCGAGGAACGACGCCATGAAGCCAGGTTTGAGCTCGGGGGTCTTGTCCTCGGCCTGGGGGGAACGCAGGGCAGAACAGCATCACATGACCCTGTCATGCTCTGTCCTGACATGGTCATGTGATGGCAGTAGCCACTGATAATGGCAGTTCTACCCCTGGACAATAGAGGTAGTAAGGCTAGTGAACCAGCAGGGGGCAGCCAAGGGCCCTTCATTGAAATCAAGTAACCGTGGCAACAGCTACCCTGGCAACAGCCTTCTCTCTTCTCTCTCCCTTTCTCTCTTTTGTCAGTCAGAAATATCTGTCTGTCAGTCAAAACTATAGTCTCCTTCTTGCTGAGAAGCATACCACAATTCAAAGCAATATAAAATACATGTAAGAATGATGCAAATACAATAATGAATCGTATGTCCAGTGCAGTCATGCATTGCACACACTGCCTGCCTCTTTTCAACATGCCTACATAATGGTGGCACCATTAAACCGACATTGTGTTTTTATGTTGGCTCTGTCTATTCTCTTGAGGGGCTCACAGCCACCTGAGATGAACAGACCTCATCGTATGCTATTTTAACCTGCCACCGAGGGGACCTCGGCCCCCCGATTTGAATATATGAGTAGTGAGTAATAGATTATCCTCTAAGCTTAGGATCACTTCTGTGGATGGTGAGCCAACTTACTGAACTCGACAGTTTCTGCATGGTGGCCCACGTTTCTGGATTGAGCTGGTCATCAATTTCTCTCTCCCACGTCATCTGTGACAGAATTAGCACCTTTCAAAACAATACATTTCTGAAGAGGTTCCTCAGATCAAATAGCACCATGTCCTGAGGCTGAAGAGAGCAAGATTGTTGTGTAATAAGCACCACAGACTGTCTGGTTGTCATATTTCTCTTTTCTCTTATTTGAGAAAGAAGAGGCATTATGCTGTAGATGTCCACCCCAGCTGATTATGACCAGGGAATAGGATGAACCTAGGAGGAGCTCTTTAGATGAAGGAGTAGAGATAGAGAAAGCTTCAAAGCAGGACAAACCTGTTTTTGTAATACTGTAATACACACAGGAGGAGTGTACCTTGACAAAATAAGGTATCAGTATTAAAGCTAGCTGTGTACAATTCACATTGAGTATGTGCATAAGCCAACCTGTATACATTTAAAATTATTTCCCATGGTTATAGCAGCCTAAATAATGATATTTACTGTAATAATTTTTCAAATATGTATTTCCATCTATAGCTTTGCAAGTATTCACAAGATGTTTGTCAGTTTTTGTTTGTACCCAAAAAAATGGTGCTAGCCCTCAAGCTGTTGAATATAATTTGCAGAGAGAAAAATCACGGCTTGGGTCACACTTTGCTGATGGGTGCCAGCCTGTTGAAATTTGCATAGTAAAATGTTCAGTTTAATGTGAAACACTTAAAGAGTTGGAACGGCAATACTTGGAATGGTAATATTTGCCAAAATCTGACTGACAAATACATTTACACTTCAAGCAGGTTTGTTATTTCACAACAAAGACAACTATTTAAGAGAAAAAGGACTCCACTGCCAGCGCATCTTCTGCTAATGAGGGATTTTCTCTCTTCTATCCAATATTGTACAGTGCACATTAACAACACTTGCTGTCAATGCATTAATGGAAACTGTCTTTGCATTACGAGGTGTTGCTAATGACGGGTCTCGCTCCCTTTGGTTTTGGATGTTTGAACAGAAGGCACTCACCTCCTCAGCTTTCTGCTGCTCTTTCATCATCTTCTCGTGGGTCTGGTTCAGGTCATTTCTGTTCATGTCCATTGTTGGCCCGGGGCTCAGGCCCAGGGACGGTGCCGACCCGAGTGAGCCATCCGACAGAACCTGCTCAGTGCTAGACAGGGAGTCTGTCCTCAGCAGGGAGTCAGACGACGGCATGGAGGGGATGGGCAGCTTCACCTGCTAGGGGTAGGTGGGTGAGAGAAGCATTAGAATCACAGTACAATGACTTGCAGCGCTGCAGTTATGGTGTTAAATGGGCTCATGAAGCACTGGAGACTGCAGATGTGATCAAAGGCTATCAAATAAACCTGAGTGGGCCAATGTCCACCTTGAACCTGTACCGTTGAAGCAGCTAATGAAGTGAAGTGGCCCTGCCAGCCAACGTGTGTGTGTGTACATGCAGAAGGCTGGTGTTGAGTTACCTTGACAGGGCTGACAGCCCCCTGGTGCTGAGGGTGCTGGTATGGGACATGTGGTGCTCGGTGCTGGTGATGAGGGAGATGCTGTGGTGGCGGGAGTTGGAGGTGGTGGGGAGGGGGCTGGCCGTGGTGCGGGTGGGGGGGATGCTGCTGCTGCTGTTGGTGGTGAAACGGTGGCTGCTGATGAGCGTAGGGCGGGGCCTGCACCGTGCTCATGTCCACCATACCCTCCTCCCTCCGGCCCCGCCCACGCCCACGCCCACGGCCTCGCCGGCTCTCGCCGCCCACTGAGCCCATCAAGCCCCTGCAGTAGGGGGGCTCAGGCAGGGGCCGTATGCGGGGGCGGCCTCGCGGGCGCGGGGGGCCCTCGCGCTTGGGCTTGGTGGGCTTCCTGCCCCGCTTCTTGGGGCCGTCGTGTGGGAGGAGCTGCGGGGGGTGTCCGAGGCCCGGGTACCCCGGCGGGTGGCAGAAGTCCATGTCCCCCATAAGGGGGCTGAGGCCGCTCGGCCCCGAAGTGGAGCCCACCTTCCGACAGCTGGACACCAGGTCGGGCAGGAGGTCAGGCAGGCGGCGGCTGTTGAGGCGGATGTCGGCCGGCGCGTCGGCTTTGTCCTCATCGTCTTCGAACTCGTACTCCTGCGCATAGCTCTTTTTGGCTGCGGCCTGTGGCTCCCGCCGCTGCTTCAGCAGGTGGAATGAGCTGGTCTTCAGCAGCTTCTTGGGCCTAGAGGAGCAGAAGATGGGCGAGGTTAGCCCACTGGCGCCCGAACCTCCCCCCATAATTTTGGCGATCGAGGCATCACCGGGCGCCCCCGCTCCGCTCATACCCATCCCGGGTGTCTGGGACTGGATCAGCCCGAGCTGCTCTGTGTTGACAGTGGACGGCAGCTCGTGGCTCTTCAAAGAGTCAAGATCTAAGTGCATGTTGCCATTTCCTGTTTCCGGAAGGTTGTGGCAGTACTGTCCATAGCCTTGGTCGCCATGGTGACCCATCATATCGTAGCCACCACCCCCTCCTGTCGCTTTCATCACATCCATGCCCTCCTGCCCCTGCCCCCGGCCGTCCTGGAGCCCCCGCCCCGTGTCCGTGTCCCCGGCACAGCAGAACATGTCCTCCATGCCAGGGAAGAAGGAGCGGTCTTCGTCTGGCAACAGAGAGTCTGGGAAGCAGATGGAGGTTAATGGGACAAACCTCTGGCTCTGGCTCTGGCTCTGGCTCTGGCTCTGTCCGGCCTTGCCCACGGGGCTCACACTGTCAAACTGGTGCTCCTTGAGCTGCTCTAGCTGAGCATGTGAGAGCTCCGCCTCCCGGGGCTGATTCTGCTGTTGCTGTTGCTGTTGTTGTTGTTGTTGTTGTTGTTGCTGCTGCTGTTGTTGTTGTTGTTGTTGTTGTTGTTGTTGTTGTTGTTGGGGCACTCCCAGGCCGGGAGCCATTTGGTGGGGAAGTGCGTGAGCGATGTGGGCGTGTGTCAGGGGGTGGTGGGCATGCCCCTGGTGGTGGGCATGATGGGCGTGCACCTGAGGCTGGCTGAGGTGGTGCAGGTGTGAGGGAGCAGACAGGCCCATGTCTGGCTCGGACAGGAAGTCGTGGAGGCTGGAGGTCTGTGGGGGGTGGTGGGGGGGGTGGTGTGGGGCGAGCCGGTGCTGCGGCTGCCTGTGCCGCTCACTGCCGCTCCCCTCGCCTGCCCCCGCCACGCCCCCGCTGCTCTCTGGAGCCCCTCCCCCTCCATCCCTGCTGTCGGTGCGAGCCAGGGAGCGCTCCAGCATGATCAGGGGAGACACGCTGCTGTGGCGGCCCTGGGCCTGGCCCTGCTCCCTGGCCTGGGCCCGGGCCCCATAGTGCACCTCCATGGCCCGAGACTGCAGCTGCAGCTGCAGCTGGGAGGACTGGCTCTGGGGGTCCGCCCCTCCCCCTGGGCCCATCAGAGCGTGCTGGCTCATGGGGTGCTGCGGCTGCTGCGGAGGCGGGGCCTGCTGGGACTCCATCTTAGGCCGGGTGGTATGCGACAGGACGGACTGCAGCATGTGGGGCTGCTGCGATTGGTCGGGAGGGGAGTCCATCAGAGAGAGGGGGGCCTGCCTGGCCTGGGGCATCTCGGGGGTCTTCCGCAGGTAGGGCATTTCCGCCCTGTCTGGCGGCTTCTTCAGCTCCATGTGGGCGTGGCCGTGCTGGGTCATGTGGTGTGGGTGCTGTGGGTGCTGAGCGTAGGGGTCCCCCCTCCCATAGTGCACCACAGAGGCGTCGTGTGGGTGGCTTGTATGGCTGTGGGAGGACGGGTGGGGGAGGGGCTCTGCACCTCGGACCCCCCCAGCCCCGACCGCTTTGGCCTGCTGCTTCAGCTCCATGGCTGCAGTAGTGGCCCCCACGCTGCCGGGGGCGCTGTTGGTGCGAATGACGCTCTGCAGGTGGTAGCGCTCCTCCGAGGCCTTGCTCATGTCGTAAGCCAGGCCCTTGCCCCCCCCCTCCCTGGGCGGGGGCGGGGCATGGTGCCCGGGGCTCTGGGCATGCAGTAAGTGCTGGATCAGGAAGTCGTCCTCGTCCTCGTCCTCCTCCTCCTCCGGGGGGCGCTCCGCCACTAGCATGTCCTTGTCCGCCTTGGGCTTGGGCGGGGCCTGGTAGGCCTGGCTCTGCGCCGCCCGGCTGTCGTAGCCCTGGGGGGAGGCCATGAATGCCGGGGACAGTACGGAGGACAGGTACTTGTTGCCCCCCACGCCCCCGGGCGACTGGGCGGGGCGGGCGGGGGCTGGGGAGTGCAGCCCTGGGTGGAGGGCGCCGCTGCCGGAGGGCGAAGGGCTGGAAGCGGGCAGATGGTACGAGCTGCCCCCAGCACTGGTGGCGCCGGACCCCGGCCTGCTTTGCCCCGGGCCCCCTGCCCCCCCGTAGCCCATTCCGGGACTGCCCGCCCCCCCCAGGGAGCTGAAGGTGGACTCAGCGCCGTAGACCACCTCCGCAGCGAAGGAGCGCCCCCCTGCCGCCAAGCTGCCGTAGCCTTTCACCCCTTGGCCCCCAGAGCTCAGGTCTTGGGCCTGGGGCGAGCTGAAGCCCCCGTACGGCTGGGACATGTGTGGGGGCGGGGGCTGGTTGGGGGAGTAGGACTGCTGCTGTTGGGGGGGGGTTTGGCCGGGGGGGAGGCCCGCTGCCGGAGAGCCATAGGTGGAGAGGCATGGCTTGGGCGGGGCCTGCTGGACTGGGGTGGAGGACGAAGCCACCGGAGGAGGCGGGGCCAGGGGGGGCGGGGCCAGGGGGGGCGGGGGCTGCTGTCGCGACGGAGCGGAGGACGAGCCAGCGTTGGCGCTGGAGGAAGAGGTGGAGGAAGAGGAGGAGGAGGCAGAGGGCGGGGTGTGGGGGGTGTGGGGGGTGCGAGACGAGGAGGACGCCGAGCCCGAGGAGGAGTAGCCGCTGCTGGAGCTGGAGCTCTTTGCTCCCTTGGAGCCCCCTGAGGTGGAGGAGGATGTGTAGGGGGTCTGGATGATGGGCCGGTAGGGCTCCGTCCTGGGCAGGGGCTTGGGGTCCGAGGAGGGGCTCTGCTCCCCGAGGGGGCTGCAGGACACCCCAGCATGCCTGTGGTGGGAGGAGGAGACCTGCTGGTAGCTCGACGCTTCCCCACAACTCAGGTAGTGCTGGAGGGGGTGGGGGGCCGAGGAGATTTGGGACTGGGCTGGTGACGAGCGCTGGTAGTGCTTGATCACGCTGTCCTGCCTGGGGATGGCCCTCTCCTGGGGGGGCTGGGGCGGTGCGGGGGGCTGGGGCACAGGCGAGAACATGGAGGCATTGTACAACTGGGTGGACTGGTCCTGCAGCAAGTTGAACTGGGGAGGGGGCCTGTTGGGGCCCTGCGGCGGGGGGCCGCCCGGGGGCTCCGGGGCTCCACGGTAGGCTGCGCTCTGCGACGACAGCAGCCGGTCGAAGCCCAGGCTGGACTGGGAGCCCGACTTAATGTGCAGCAGTGGGTCGTGGGGGGACAGCAGCCCATTGGGCGTGGGGCTAAAGGTGGGTGTGTCCTGCAGGGACAGGGAGGGCGTGAAGGAGCGGCTGGAGAATGAAGCGGGATGCTGGTACGCAGAGAGGGCTGAAGACGAGGGGAAGGAACTGGAGCCTGGCAGAGCCCCGGAGATGAAGAGCTCTGGGGGAGCAGGTGTGTGCATGGCTGCAGCACACACAGAGCAGTTAGTACATGTTGTTATTACATGTTGACATGGACATCACATTATACAATCACATGGATTTTCACACAGCCCAACCCATTCTCTACCCCATCCACTACAAGTCACCGCACCTCTGTGCACATGGATAGTGTTTTAGACTTCTGGGGACATTACAGCTCAATCAACAAGTGTACATGGAAATAAGAACTGTGTGCCCTGTTGCTAATTGACTTGACCGAAAATAATTCAGCAATAACAACATTTCAACTAAAACACATTACTGCACTCCTATTTAAGAAGCCGGCACACCCACCCGTCTGCCAGGAAGGTGTGCGAAATTGTGAGAGGAGGGATGAAGCTGAGGGGGAAGGCTGCGGACCACGAGACTCAAGTGCTGAGATCAGATTCAGGACGGATGGGTCGGGCCCTGAAGGACTGGCGTGGTGCAGACCAGCATCAAACAGCCCCGACAGCCCTGGAAGAAAATAAATAGCCTTTACTCAACATCAAGACAGTCCACAAAGAAAACAATTTTATATTGTAGTGGTTATTTGTTTTAAATTAAAGTAATTATTTTGTTAATCATTCAATTAATTTGTTGTCATTTGCTGGGAGAATTCAAATACAGTAATTATAATACAGATGTAATATGAAATAGGAAGTGTATTTGTAGTTTATTTTGTTAAAACTGTGTGTGTTCATTTATAAATTAGACATGCTTACACTAGACTATAAATAGTTTTAACCATATCTCCATATACAGTAGAAGTACAATATGTTTCAATATTTATTTTATATACTGTACAGCTTTAAACTATTATATTTTAAACCAAGTGGTCATGGTGATATGTATTCATCATGAAAAATCTGCTGTTTTGTAATAAAATCATAAAAACATTTACTATTCTATCTTTATGCATGGGATATATTGACTGTGTATTTCTCATTATTCCGTTATTTCTTTCATTGAGTTAAAAATATATAATGATTCTATTTTTTTTTACTACTGATGATTACTGTTACCAAGCAACATCTTCCAGAATAGAAAGTGATATTTCAAGCAATACGACACAATTTTCATGAATCTTTACCTAGACTCCGCCCAGCTGCCCCCCATGCCCCGCCTTGTCCAGAGCTTCCCGGGTGGTGATTGGTTGCATAGCTCTGCAGCGGGTGGGGTGTACCATACGCTTGCCGATGGAGCAGCTCTGAGTCTGGGTGGGAAGACCTGGAGCTGCCATACACCAGGCTGAGAGAGAAAGAGAAAGAGAAAGAAAGAGAGAAAGAGAGAGAAAGAGAGAGAGAGAATATTTGAATACCCACATTTATGTACTTCTTCTTTTCCACTGCACTCCACAAGTTCATTTTATGATTAATTCGGGATTTATGGTAATGCATTCGCCCAGACTGTCTGTGTATGCATCTGCATGCTAACTCAAAACGTTTTGGATTTGGCTAATAGGTAATAGGCTAATTCAGCCTATTACCTGTAGAGAGTTCTTAAACTGAGCATGGTTTCACAGTCGTGTTCCAAATAGGCTTCATAGTCTTAACAGGCCTTAAAAGCCTTAATAAGCATAAATGATTTTATGGCAATAGGTTGGAAAACTGATACAGACGGTTTAAGAGACCTAATCTAGAGACATAATGCAGGATCACATTGTGAGGGGGAGGACAGATATTTGGTTAGGTATACATCAAAGCTGTTTTCCTTAAAGCAAAACACGAGAAATTTTTACGAAACCTGCATCAGACAGGAGACTTAAACGCCAAATGTCTGTTCATGTGAATCAACCCACACAATAGCTCTCTGCTTATTCAAACTAAATGTTTACTTTACAATAAAAAATAAAAATAAATATATATAATATTATACATGTCTAAGCCACATGTACACTGTAATAATAGGTACTAATTTACTTTACTAATATACAACAAACTCTTGGGCAAACAAAAGATGGGCAATGTTATCAGCATTATGTTATGGGCAATGTTATCAGCATAGGTCCTTTAACAAATTACATGATATTTAGTTATATTTGTTTGAGGCCAGACAAAAACTCTTTTGCAGATTATAATTTATATTTTATCTGTTTATTAATTTAACAAAGTATCTTGCATTAGATGATACAATTCACTCAAAAATTACAGTCAGTCAAGCATATGAATGTCTATGTACTATAGAAGAACACACACAAGATGTAATTTTAAAATAGACCTGTTTTCCAACTATAGCCAGGTGTTACCAGATCTAAAATTCACTGTGTGAATAAGGTCGGCAACGCTCTATTGGGAAGTGTTAACAGTTGTTTCATCCTAATGTAGACCTCTGTTTAATTTTTTAACTACTGGACAGCATTTAAACAATCGACGTTGCTACACCTGTTTTGATCGCCTCATCTAGTTCTACCACCATTTTGAAACACGCTTGACTTCAATATCATCTCACTACTAGCATTGAAAAACCATCCTTATCTTGCGAGCTTCAGTTTAATTTCGCCGTGAGAATCAGTCTGGAAAGCCTCGGAATAATTTTGAATGTGTCCGAGTAGTAACTGAACTTTCCAATCAGTGTCGTGTTTATAGCTATACGGGCGTGCTTTTCCAATCAGTCGTGTTTATAGCTATACTGTTGTGGTGTAGGTGTGCTGACAGCAAAAACGACCAGATGGTTCATCCAATTAACTGTATCAATACTTGTATCTACAAGTATTTTTTTGAAAGTACAGCCATTCACAGTTTCAATGTACAGGTTGACTTGTGACAATTCCTTTGGCATGTCAGGTTATCCTACTACCCCACCTCCGTGTCAATCTGAAATTTTTTTTTAACTGGTTTCAGCCACATAAGGATGACACAATCAGATACAAACTGAGCAGTGTACCTTAAAGATCATTCTAGAGCAGGGGTGAGCAATTATTTTCACTTGGGGGTCACATTGAAAATGTCAGAGAACTTTGCGGGCCATGTTACTTTGTTAACACATTTTAAAATAAAACACAAAACAGCTGACTTTGTTAAATTGCATATGAATATAGGCAATTCCTATGCAGCACCATTTTCATAATCAAACATAACAGTTCACTTTAACTATGTTTTCTTTTATGCAGCAGTAAATCAAGTAACATTCCACAGAGCTTGTCAAGTAATTTTATGTTGTTATATTATTATTTTGAGTTTGATGTACCGGGCAGGTAGAACGTCTCAAAGGGCCGCATCCGGCCCCCGGGCCTGACTTTGTCCAGGCCTGTTCTAGAGTAAGCTTGTTGATTTTGAACTTAATCAAAACAAAAACATCTCTCTCTTCAACACCATAGGGTTCTCCCTCAGAGGCTCCACCTCACACATAGGAAACACGTTACCACGGCTAAGGCATTGTTTTGTGGCGCGAGCTGCACCACTTTGTTTGTGTTACTATGTAAAAAAAAGAAAGAGTGCAATAGCTTACAAAGCTTACTATACCTTTAATGACCATTTCCTAACAATGTCATAATTTGTCAGTGACTGTAAATTATATAAGCGGATGAAGATGGATGGATGGATGTACGTAAATTATAGTCCATACACAATTATTCTGATAAAGAAAAGAATGAAACCTATAAGACAAAGCTGTTCGTGTAAACAGCTCTCGAGTGACTCAGAAAACAGAACCGTATTGCTTGCAGCTGAATATAATAGTAATTCAATAAATACATTATAAAATGATCACTACATATTTTTTATATAGCCTAATGACACAATTAACTAAATATGATACAATTTAATGTTTTCTCCCTAAAGTAACTGAAAATTCATAAAATAAATTCACCTAAAGGATTATTTTATTTGTAACGTTTATATGTATCTTGTTCAATGTATACACATCTCCACAAGCATGGTGGTTTGACTGTAGTTAGAAAGCTGATAACAAAGACATGGTCATTTATAAAGGACGTCCCTGGCAACTCCATGTCACACAGACAGTAGTCTCGCAGAGCCTTTCTTTAATTGTGTAAAGTCTGGGACACAGTGCTGGCTAACCACATCAGTACCCTACTTGACAGGAGAGGTATTTTGATTGACATGCACACCGACCAACTACATAACTCAATGAGCAAGTTGGACAATTTGTTGGAAAACTTTGGACACGACTGGCTGTTTGTAGGTCTTGTATATCTGTTAGATACGGTAAGTAGGCTAAGGTTACTGCTTAAAATAAATAGAAAAAAATGAAATTAGGCAATATAGCACTGCACTAGCAACACACTGCAATTACACATACCGACTTCTGAGTGACAATGGCAACAGCCAATGAAAATCAACAGTACAACTTCCTGAAAATGTGTTTAGCTTACAAGGGTAGATGTATCAGACGTTCAGCACAGAGTTGCTTATGTGAAGTAGTGCTAATGAACAAAAGGGGCTGAGACTACCCAGGCTGTAATCACAGCCACACTCTGGTGTGCCAGTCTCAGATGTGTGTGTGTGTGTGTGTGCGCGTGTGCGTGCATGTGTGAATGAATGAGACCGCATCCCCTGTCACTGACTGAAGGGATTAATTTTACTGAGTCGCTTCCTGACTCTTTGCTTAAGTAATAGTTAATTATAGCATTGGTTTTCAAGTGTGGGTTAGGACCTTCTGTTGGTTCCGGTTATGTTCTTGGCAGGTCGGAAAATCTTTTGCAAAAGGTTTTATTTATATTTACATTGTTCAAACAAGAAATTGTTCAATTAATCGAATTTCAGGATGGCTAAAACTGTTGAAAACCACCACATTATAACACTATCTTATCTATACATTTTTGGCACCTTGTGTGCATTTTTTTCCTTGTATCTCATGGGCATGAAATCTCACTGCAATAATCAGTATATAAAGCCTCAAAGCGTAAACACACAGTACTAGCAAACTTCAGATCTTGTATAATAACAGTGACTGACAGGCTGTTAGTTTACCTCTTCATGCATTAACATGAATCACTTATGCTTACATTGACCAGAAATAATGTTCATAATTTGTTGCTATAATATTGTAATTGTTTACTGAATGTCCTGTCCAAGGGTATGCCAGAGAAAATCTCTCTCTCTCTCTATCTCTCTCTCTCACACACACACACACACATGCAAACAACTCTAAATACATGCATACACATACAGACAATTATGCAATTAACCATTTTGACTTCATGTTATTTTGCATGAAATAGTCCTCTTCACTGCTTTACTGAACATATCTCTGGATTGACTTGAAAATATGAATATTCTTTGTCCAACAAACTGACAAAGGGGTGGGGGGAAAGGGGAACTAAAAGGGTCTCTGAGATTAGGACACTTTTTAATAAACAATATACATATTAAATGAGTAACACAATATTAGTCAACATGTAAATGCTAGCTATACTATTAAAGTGCCATATGTTATTATATTCTAGTATTATTTTACTACAACTTTACAACACGTTAGCCCCCCACATACAGTTAATTAGATAATTAATTTATAATTAGATGCTCACAACAAATTTTCCCCACATTTAGCATTTGCAATTATCACTCAAACAGAACATTCCATTGATAATACACAATTTCATTTAAATTAATGCTAATAATAATAATAATAATAATAATAATAAACGCACAAACAAATGGTTGATTTGCATTCTAGCCATATCAACGAAGGTACACAACATATTAACATAAAAACGTGGCTCAAGACAGACAAACACAAGTCTATTCAACCAGTAGCTTTTGTCTGAATTTTAAATAGTGATAACTGTATTGTAAGAAACTGTTTACTCTTCACAATGCAAATTAATCTTTTTCAAAATAATAACGTCACAATAGCCAACGATGCATTTTAGGCCACAGCCTACATATGGCCACATACTTTGCTGTCACATCTTCCAGCTTTAGGATGACACAGATAATATATCTGAAATATTGTCAATAAACAGCAACATCATTAAATGCATGCACTACAGAGATAACCAGGCAAGTGCACCTTACAATTTCATTTTGGTGTTGTTAGAGATAATATTAATATTAATGAGAGCCCCATTAACCTCATGAACATATATGTTATGTTATTTACTAACAAACAGCAGGACTATTTCCTTCTAATACAATAGTGAGAGAAATGTTTCAGGGCAAACGGAGATGAATTTAGTCACACTTAAATAAACGTACACGAGCAGAACTGCGTTCCACTATCTAGTACTACACGCGCTAGCCAGTTTCACGACTAGTGAGATCTATGAGTGAGATTGATTTGGTTGTCAAGGCGACTGTTAATGTGTAGCCGTGTCGCTTTTGAAGTGAAGCTATAACGACCTAGCCAGGTTAGGCCGCGCGTCATTATACATATAAACACGTTTAGAATAATAGAGTGGCTTGTATTATCACTATAAAGCAACAGAAGGCGAAATGACGCGACAAACCGCATACGTTTGTTATCGTTTAACGAAGCTAAGATGTCGTTAACGGTGTACCGTACTGTATGAAGGCACTAGAAGTAAGGTTTCTAGCGGTCAAGCTAATGTTTGCTAGCTGGCGTTAGACTCGTCTCTGTGGTTAGTCCGTCTCTAATTAGCCCTGTGCTAATGAGAAATCAGCTTCAAAATAAGAGATAGCGCTAATGTTCGTTTAAACTTGACTGACCGCTAGTTCACCTGTACTTCAGAGCTAGCTGCATTGTATTGCAAATACGCAGAATAATTTTACTGTACGGTAGCCTACGGTACCGTATTAGTAAAAACAATCTGCAAAATGCGTTAGCCAGCATTAGCTGATAAAGTGAAGTGTAGTTGCCAACAGTTGCTCAAATTACTAATTACATGCAAACATTAATTAGACAACTACATACTAAAATATATAGCCTTTTGTGAAATGTTTCACACTAATGTGCACACTGCAACGAAAGTACAAAACATTAACATAAGGATAGTTAGTCACACGTGTCATTGCTGTTATGCTGTGTAATGCCATATTATATTATCAAGGAGCATTGAATGTGAGAATGATTAGACCAACCTACGTTTAACGACAGGTTTATTGTTTTGCGAAACGCAGTTGATTTGTTAGTAAAATGGCAATACAATATATTACGCCTATCACTCAAAATTTGCAGTGGGGTTGTGCTCGTGATTGTATGTATGTTAGTGTTTATGTTTTGGGAGAAAATAGGATTCAATGCAGCAAAATAAATACCTCGACATGGCCATGTTTTCTACGGCAGATCCAGTGTGCATTGCTAGACCGTGAGCTAGTTACATTAGAAGCCAGTTACTGAAAGTGCAGTAGCTCCGCATTGCCAAATGTATTTGATTTGGACAGCTAATTAATAAGCCAATCAACCTTGTTCTGCAAGCATGCGTGTCATGCTTTAACCTATGTATAACAGTCCATAACGAGGCAATGCTGGGCGGATCATGAAAGAACCTACTTCGTTCCGATATGGGATACAACATATTTTTAAAGGCTTATTTTCTTTCAATTTTCTACAATACCCTCGCGACCAGTAGCCTATCCACAACCCATCCCCCCTTTCGCTTCTTCAGTGTCTCGATGTACCTTCCGTATCACGCTTTAACCCTCAATCGCATTCCATTCGAGACACCCCCCTCTCCTGCTAATGACAATACGGACTATAGCCTACCTGCGCCTTGCAACAATGTAACGCTGTCTATGTGCCGCGGGCGAATGCAGAAGGGTCACGATTCCATTGCCTCTATCGGTATGGGTATTGTTACGGCAAGCCAAGCATATTTATGCATCTAGCGTGTAGCCTAGTTCATGGGTGCTTTCGCACGGACATAAACGCTTACCTTGCTTTCGCCGACCTCTCGTAACTCCATCCCGTACCAGCGCCCAAATCACCGAATCCTGTACCAGGATAATTTCTATCCATTAAAGAGAAGACTGGGGATGAAGATGTATAGATAGTGAGGGGGAAGGGGAGGGAGGATCGTCTCTCTGATTCTTGCACGCTATCACTCCCTCTGTCCTTTTCTCTGCTCGGTTTCTGTTTATTTCTGCCGTTTCACGAGCAAGTCCTCAAGACTGGGACCAACGCGGAGGGGGAGAGGAATGGAGGGGAGATGGAGGGATACAGAGAGGGGGTGTATACGGGGAGGGGGGATCACACAAACCACCACCACCACCACCACAAAAATCCGGTTTCTTCCTCCCCTCCCTCAACTCGCCCCCTATATATTTCAGTGTCTATTGTCTTCCTCGGCAGAGCCGCTGGTTCAGCCGATGGCAGGCAAAGCAAGCCGTCTGCTGGGTAACGTGTTAGATGCTCACACATTCCACTGAAGAACTGCAACGCAATAGTTTTCAGCAATCTGACAGTTTTAGAACATGTAGTGACCTATTACATAGTTATTTCCTTCTATGTTTAACGACACGTTTTAAAGATCGATAGTTTATCCCACTGTCTCATTCGGGAAAATCCCCTAAAATATTAATGTCAGCGAGGATTTGTCGGTGTTTTACTGTGCTACCGTATACTTACATATGGGCTTACTCTAGTAAAGAGAATTTCTGTCATTTTGTTCACAAGACGCCATTTTTAAGAGCGAATGACTGCTGGCTGTGGCTTTCTGAAACACTCCCACCCCCTCCATTCTCTCTCTCTCTCTCTCTCTCTCTCTCTCTCTCTCATCTCTCCTCTGCCTCTCTCTGTGTGTTGTG
>JAODLL010043444.1:7062-20537 GCA_026546735.1 Forbesichthys agassizii | reverse complement strand
AAGTGAAGGAGTTTAAGTACCTCGGGGTCTTGTTCGCGAGTGATGGGACTATGGAGCGAGAGATTGGCCGGAGAATCTGAGCAGCAGGAGCAGTATTGCAATCACTTTACCGCACCGTTGTGACGATAAGAGAGCTGAGCCGGAAGGCAAAGCTCTCAATCTACCGGGCACTTTTTGTTCCTACCCTCACCTATGGTCATGAAGGGTGGGTCATGACCGAAAGAACAAGATCATGCGTACAAGCGGACGAAATGGGTTTCCTCAGGAGAGTGGCTGGCTTCTCCCTTAGAGATAGGGTGAGAAGCTCAGCTATTCGTGAGGAACTCGGAGTAGAGCCGCTACTCTTTCGCGTTGAAAGGAGCCAGTTGAGGTGGTACGGGCATCTGGTAAGGATGTTCCCTGGGCACCTCCCTTGGTTAGGTGTTCCGGGCACATCCAGCTGGGAGGAGGCCTCGGGGAAGACCCAAGACTAGGTGGAGAGATTATATTTCCACACTGGCCTGGGAACCCGTCAGGATCCCCCAGTCAGAGCTTTCCAATGTGGCTCGGGAAAGGGAGGTTTGGGGTCCCCTGCTGAAGCTGCTGCCCCTGCGACCCGACTCCGGATAAGCAGATGAAGATGGACATTAATTACTAAATATAATACACTCAAATAGCACATCTGTTAAGCAGTGCATTTATTTTATCTTACCATAAATACCCATTAATACACCTCTAGATGCCAAATAGTTGTAATTTATACAGTATATTTTAACAGTGTTAAACAGTGTAAATGTTGAAATTAAATATTTTGCACTATGAACTTTTGAAGGTAGCTTGAATTTATCTGAATATTATGTGCATTTTGTGCAATAACTTTTGATGATGTAAGAATATACTAATATTATTTTTAAATAAAGACATGGTCTTGAAATTCATTATCTGGCAGTGTCATATTGACAACAAACATGGAGCACAATGATGCAAACCCTGGGCTAAACCCGATGCTTTGTGGTTGACTGGAAGTTTAGCACAACAGACTCCTGGAGTTGATAACCTACCACTAGAGGGCGCCAGTGCTACATGTTCATGATTATTGGTGTTCCTTTTAGGACATGCAATTTATGTCTGGATGTGTGAATTGATGGAGGATGGCTCTTAATCTTTATGTTGTACTACAATTTTATGTTGAACTACAATGGTGTTTTACATGTTTTAAAGTTATTAAACAATGGAACATTTTATATGAAATTTTGATGATCTGAACGTTTGATCATGCATCAAACTAAAATTGTTGGTATAACAAAGGATTTGTCTGTAAATTGATCAGAGATGGACCTTTCAAGAAAGCTATTTGCCTGGTGTGTTTTCCCAGGTCTCAGTATTCACAAAGTGGGCTAATATTTTTAGCAGCGTCCCATTTCCGTAGAGGTTTGACAGAGCTCTAGCTCTATTTGGGCTTTGTAGTGTGCTAAGACAAAACGGGAGATGATAGAAAGAGCTTGGTTTCTCTTTGAAAACTACTGACTGTATTCCTTCCAAAGATGCTGATCAGCACTTGATACTGTGTTGTTTTAACCAGACATGGCAAACCGTTAGCAGTAGGTTCTTTAACCATGCATTATCATTAAGGATTTTGATTTTCTTTACTTCACATTCACATAGAGACCAATGTTGACATATTGAACCATGTTCCTATTATTTATGGGCCATGTTACATTAGATTTGATTAGATCATCAAACCAAATCCTTTTAGTTATCCCAGTCTCGGTTGATAGTTATCGTTATTTAGTTAAGGGTTATCGTGCCTTCTCGGTTGAGAGCCCCTGGAATAGTCTTCCCATTTCTATCAGATCATCCCTCACCACCGAGATTCTCATCGAGAAGTCTTAAAAACAAAACAAAGGTGAAATGAAGTGCTGTACAGATATGGGCAAGAACAACAATAAAATACAACAATAACTTACAACATGAAACAAGCAAATGTGTCCCTAAACCTTGAATGCCAAAGACTAAAAGTACATTTAAAATGTGCTTTATAAATAAACTGACTTGACTTAACTACATTTTATTTACTTTCTTTTTTATATTATAAGGCTCTTAATTCTCAAGGAAGGGATATTCCACAATGTCTTTTTTAGTTTTCTATTCTATGTGGGTTATGTGAGGCAGCGGCAGTTTCTTTTGGTGGGATGTGTTTGGGATCATCATGTCTACAGCCTTAAAAACGAACAGCGCTAGACATCCATCACAGTCACTAGCTTATTCAGCACAAGAAGAAGAATGGTGGCTTGGATTTCTCAATGGCCATTAGCAGAAAGCAAAACAATTTTTCAAAGCTAAAAGTTAGTGATGATAAAAAAGACTAAATAAAAGTCATTTTTGTTATTGATTTTAATATTATTGTTTGAATATTATACATTTCTGTTTATAAGTTTTTCCGCATGGATCTCTTCCCCAATGCATTTAGAAATAGGCCTATAATTAACAGTAAGTAACTTCAAGTACCCCTTCACAGAAACATACACATACAGTGGATATACAAAGTCTACACACCTCTGTTAAAATGCCAGGTTTTTTGTTATGTAAAAGAATGACACAAAGATAAATCATGTCAGAATTGTTCCACCTTTATTGTAGACTATATTGTGAACAATTCAATTGAAAAACTAACTGAAATCTTTTGATGGGGGAAAAATATAAACCTTACAATAACATGGTTGCATAAGTGCACACCCTATAACTGGGGACGTGGCTGTGTTCAGAATTAACCGATCACATTCAAACTCATGTTAAATAGAAGTCATTACACACCTGCCATCATTTAAAGTGACTAAATAATCACAAAGTTCAGCTGTTCTAGTAGGATTGTCCTGACACTTTCTTAGTCTAATCTCAGAGCAAAAGCCATGGTCTGCAGAGAGCTTCCAAAGCATGAGAGGGATCTCATTGTTGAAATATCAGGAGAAGGGAACAAAATAATTTCCAAAGCATTAGATATACCATGGAACACAGTGAAGACAGTCATCATCACAATATAGCACAACAGAGACATTACCAAGAACTGGACGTCCCTCCAAAATTGATGAAAAGACGATAAGAAAACTGGTCAGATGGGCTTCCAAGAGGCCTACAGCAATATTAAAGGAGCTGCAGGAATTTCTGGCAAGTACTACTGTGTGTAGTGTCACAAGTACATGTGACAATAACGTGACAATAATGTCATGTACTCTTCATATGAATGGGGTTTTGGGTAGGGTGGCAATACTGAATCCTTTTCTTACAAAGAAAAACATCCAAGCCTTCCTGAAGTTTGCAAAAACAAACGAAGTCTCCCAAAAGCAAGAGGGAAAATGTGTTATGGTCTGATGGAAACCAAAGTTTAACTTTTTGGCCATAATTTGAAAAAGTATGTATAGGTTATAAACTGCACATCACCCAAAGAACACCATACCCACAGTGAAGCATGGTGGTGGCAGCATCATGCTTTGGGGCTGTTTTTCTTCAGCTGGAACCGGGGCCTTAGTCAGCGTGGAGGAAATGAACAATTTCAAATACCAGGCAATTTTGGCACAAAACAAAACCTTCAGGCGTACGTTAGAAAGCTGAAGATGAAGTTCACTTTTCCGCATGGCAACGACCCAAAGGACACATCCAAATTCAAAAGAGCATGGCTTTACCAGAAGAAGATTAACGTTTAAGAATGGCCCAGTCAGAGCCCAAACCTGAATCCAATTGAACATCTGTGGGGGGAACTGAATAGGGCTGTGCACAGGTGATGTCCTCGCAATCTGACAGATTTTGACTGCTTTTGCAGAGAAGAGTGGGTAAATATTTCCACGTCAAGATGTACAATGCTAATAGACTTGTACCCAAAGAGACGAGTGCTGAAATAAAATCAAAGTTTCTTCAAAAAGTATTAGTTTAAAGGTGTGCACACTTATGCAACCAGGTAATTGTATGATTTTTTTTTTCCTTCCATTTTTCGCCCTCGAAGATTTCAGTTTGTTTTTCAATTGAGTTGTTCACATTATAGGTCACATTAAAGGTGGAAAAACGTCTGACATGATTTATCCATGTCTTTTCCTTTTACATAAAAAAAACTGGCATTTTCACAAGTGTGTGTGTAGACTTTTTTTATATCCACTGTACACTTGGTTAATTGCACCTAGTGGGCTATGTTTCACTTGGTAGTATTGGTGCTGGTCCAGCCAGTAGACATAGAGCATGTTTAATGGATTGGCCTCTTTTATTAGTGACAAGCGGAGATAGATGCACTACAAGGAGAACGGACAATGAAAGCCCATTAAAAATGAATGGTAGTGAAGGCCTGCCAAGGTTTGAATAGGATCCGGGAGGGAGAACATTACTCTTTCAGTCTTTCATCCAGCCTTATGCTCTCACTTACCCCCCTCCCCCCATTCCATCCCCTCCTCCCTCCTGTTTTCCCAAAATATTTCACCTGCATCTGTTTGGTGAAGCCAGCATCTGCACTCAAAGATCTATCTCTAAGCTATGGGAGTTGAGATTTTCCAAGATTTTGAAATAAACATTTAAAATTTATTTTGGTTTCTAAAAAGGGAACACATTTCAATAGTGTGTTTTTAATGTGATTTTAATGCAGTAACGGAGCCAGAAAATGATTAGTGAGAAAATAGTGAAAACCAATGCACTTTTATGTTGGCTGAGTTTGCATCTTTTGTTTTTGTTATCTGTCAATCTGCCTCATAACTGTGCCTCATCACACACACCTTACTCTTCTCGTGGTTCACTCTGGACCTTTGTCCAGTTTGTTATCCTTTGAAAGAGGATGTCAACGTTTTTTTTTAACGTTTTGTTATTTAGTACTTTTTGGGAGTCACAGGTCAAAGCTAGACAGTTTGTGCTGTAGCCCACATGCTAGACATTGTTTTGCTAAAAAGGAATAAATTACAGATAAATGCCAAGCTGCTTAATTAAAACATTTCACATGCTCCAAAACATGGATTTTAAGAATGTAAAATACAACATCCTTTATATTCTGCCCCTCGGAGATTACCGTATAGAACAAACACCTTAACAAAATCCCATTTCCTGCCTAAATACGTATACGTGTGTAGCGGGATCGGTCAATATGAGCAAACGTCGCTTGCTGACTGACTTGCCTTGCATGCGCTACATTCTAGAGTAGGTGGTGTTAATGCACCATTTAGACAGTAGATGGCGGTAATGCACCAATAGCATTGGATCCCAACTTCTGTGGAGTTTCACAGAGGAACCTTTCTATGTATTGGCTTATGGTGTCAGCTGGACTAGGCTTGTCTAGTTTTTTCTTGTTTCCATGGGCTTGCAGTCCCAAGCCCCACATTAATCATGTTGTCATAAGACCATTCTTCCATGGTAAAATTGCAACTCATAGTGCACAGAAATCCTGCTTTATGTGTGTCTCTCATACCAGTTTAAGCTCTCTTGAATGGCTTTTGTCAGATAAAAATCTCAGGGTTCACAAAACTCCACTATTGCAAATCCTGAAAGCACATCACCCCTGTCTTTCTAAACCTGCCTTCGCTTTTTATCTGTTTTTATCAACTTCAGACCTGTGCTGACATTGGCCATCCTTCATAACGGTACTATAATTGTACAAATGACACGCTTACTTCATAATAACAATGCTTATTTTAACACTATTATACAGTTTATAAAAAGACATTTCAGAACACAATATACTGTAAGAGTGATGAAACCATGTCTAGAAGTGTGCAAGAGCATTTACACACAAGTAGAATGTTCACATGGGCCTTGAAACGGCATCCACAGTCATTCCTGTTTATAGCATAAGCATAAACAATGCACATTTCCCTGTGAAGTATCTGAAACAATCTGCCACTTTCCCCATGTTGTGCATCATTTAGAGACCACTCGCCTTGGTTAGAAGAGAATTACGACACACAATTAGTGTTTTACATAAATCCTTGTGAAGAACAGTTCTTGGTTTATCCTTTTAATCCAGTCCTAATCCCAGGATCTTAATTCTTTCACAAATATAGAGGCATCTGAATGCAATAGTCAATATCTTATCCTAGAAAGACTGAATGAACGCTCCAGTGAGACAAGTGTGGAGAACAAACAAAACATTTTAAGAGGAGTTACAGCAGCTAATTTTAGACATATCTTCAGAAAACAAAACGGGACATTTTTAATTGGAATATTCTGGAGAAAAAAAAGATAACCTGAAGAAAATATGTACTCTCCAATGTAGAGTACATAACATAATTCATTTATGAATCCATTATAAAGTAGACATTCAACTCTGTTGTGTGTGCTAGCTGATGTATGTGTGTGTGTGTTCTGTGAGAAATAGCCTCTGTTGATCGATATGCCGGTTATCCATCCCTCTCGTCCACAGAGAGACACACTATTGCATGTAATAGTGCTGCCCTCTCATCTTTGTCTTTTGTTGTTCTCTCCCTTTTGCCTTTCTCTGCTCCTTTCCCCCTCCCCTCTCTTTCCTTCGCTTCATCCCGCAGAACAGGTTTCTATAGAGAATTCCGGCATGCGAAACCTAACAATCTCATTGGCTGAGATGTCACAGGAGCGGATGGGAGCAGAGAGAGAGGGGGAGAGGGGGAGAGAGAGAGAGAGAGAGAGAGAGACCCAGGCATAGGCAAGAGGTCTTAAGTAGATGTTGCAACTCTGCCACAGCCACAGCATCTGTCTGAGGTGAACAGGAGGCACACGTTGCGAAAGAGACTACATTTTCTTCATATTTTTTCTTTTCTTTTCCTTTTATTTTCCTTTTGCCTTGCAGATCTCTGTGGTCCGGTGATGTTATGTCAGCCACAGTGGTCTCCAAAAGGATAACTTCCTCCACCGCTGTTGGGATGATATGAACCGCTTTGACTGGAGATTTTTGGGGGGCTTGACGAGCCTCACCTGGACCTAATAGGCAGCAGGACACTCCTACCTAACCTGAGCTGTCCGGGCAGCTGTGTGGTTGGAGCACGCTGTTTTCACTCCTAATATACCAGAGTGCCCCCTACACACAATAGGAGAGGCATTGTGTGAAGGGGGTGTTGCCTTTTTAGATGTGTGACTTTCCCCCCCCCCGCCTGGCACTGGACTTTCAGCCCCAGATTACCTGGTACCCAGCCACCGATAGCTCCTGGAAGCCCTGCGGTCCGGCTCTCAGATGGAGTGAGCGCCAGGTAGCTACGGACCAACCCAGAGCTGGGTCAAGATGCCTGTGATGAAGGGCCTTCTGGCCCCACAGAACACCTTCCTAGACACCATCGCTACCCGCTTCGATGGCACCCGTAAGTACACACCATGTCGACATACCTAAGTGTTAACCTGTGGTTCTTCACTGTCTCTCCATATGCTAACTCAGTAGCTTGTTCTTACAGACAGGTGGTTAACAGTGGCACTGCCACATACTAGAGGATGCTGTTCCTCTTTAAATGCATATAATTCAAGTGAAAGTCAATTAATACACGCTGATGTTTGTAGATGTGTGAAATTACCCTCCGATGTAATGGCAAATGCCAGATGTTTTCACTATATTTGGATGCATTAGTTCAGTGTATTCACTTTAATTATGTCAGAATCTTCCTTACACTTATTGTGGTCTTACATCTAACCCTGTATGGCAGCACCTAGAGCGATATATCACCTGTGCTCTACCATTGGGATGCAGGCATGGAGTAGGTACTGTACATTCATTATAGTATATTATTGGGCACATTTATGTTTATGCCTTTTCCCAAAGAGCCATGGATGCATTTATGAATTCCACATTGATTATAGAATATAGCATGTACAGTACATTGTAAAAATATAGTTTGCATCAAACTAATCATCACAAGCCAGCAGTGTAATGTCTGCCGCTTGTTTTGTACCTTGTGAGATCTCTGGGGAGCTTGAGGATCTTTCTATGAAAATACCCTGGGACAGCTGTGTTTGTTAGCTTGATGATTCAGCTCATCTTGTTCTTCCTCTGTCGGTAGTGTAGCTTGGTTAAATGAAGGCCTGCGTCTTGCTGCAATGTAGAATGTGTCACAGTTACTATAAGTAAACAAATGGTGACAGTAATTGATAGTATTAGTATAACTGTTGAGATTCATTCTAATGAAGTCAGCACATCGCATGACTTGGTTGGTAAACATGAAGTAGTCACGATCAGTTATGAATAAATGAATAACCTATAGTAAAAATCTGCCTAGAGGAAAAGTTATTTAGGGCACAACATTTCATTATTTCTCATTGTTAAATCCAGTTGTTAGCCTAAGGCTGAGCTGCATAAGGTGCCTATACAAATGGCACACTGGTACACAATGCATTAAACACTTGTATGTATCAAATGACTGGACCTTGTGGTCTTGTCTCATGATGTCCAAGCAGAACAGGAAGTTTTGCTTTTAAATGAATACATGTATTAAAACTCTCTAAGGCACATGTTTGTTAAAGTAGCCACTTGCCAGTTTTCCGACTCCCAAACCAGCTGAAAATGGCATTTAAAAGCCATTGCACGGCTCCCTGAAATGGCAGAATGCCCTCAGCTCAAAATAGCTTCCTTCCTGTTGCCCAGGAGACAGCGTCCTGTCACTTTCCATGAATGATTCTCAAAATGTTTTGATGGTACGCTAAGCAGACATACTTGTTACACGCTTTCCAATCAAGGACTTCATAAAACAGCTGCTCCATTTTGGAGAATGGCGAGTCTTTAAACTGAGGACATTCTAGATTTTTTTTTAGTCCTAAAACACTTTCACTTGCTTAAAGTACATGTACTTAACAATCTCAATTAACAGAAATGGCTTAAGGTCCACACATATCAGGAGTCAAATTAGATTGACATTTCTGTGCAAGATCACGAAAATTACAGTTCCTTATTGGCCCCTGTGAAGAAACAATGTCTGTCAAAACAAAAAATAAAAATGAAGAAATGCAGTTCAAGCATGTTTAAATAGCAACAGAGGACAGGCGTGGCTATAGTCAACCTTTAAAATTGCTTCATATTTTTATTTTATTTTATTACAAAGCTTTCTTGTGTACTCATACTGTAGCTGATGTGACATATACAGTATAAGAACTTGATACAATTACTTATTTTTGAGCAATCAATAATTATTATGTAGTGGTCAGAAAATATGAACATTATTGTTATTTCTTGTGCTTTGTTAATGCAAAGCTTTTCTCAAAATCATCAGCAACATGCTGGTAAATGATTTTATCTCCAGCAGAGAAGGCTGTTAGCCTAATAGAAAAGCCCTTCACTCATATTATTATTTATAAGCAGACATTATAATTATCCTGTACTATGTGTCCTCTGGTTTTCCTAAAGAATAAGTATGAATTATTTTATGAGACCCCCCAGTTACCTGGCTGAACATATCTATTGCCAAATTATATAATAAAGCTTATTTGTTTGTATGAACAATACTGTTTGTCCACTAAATCCTTTAATACTTCCTTTAACTAAATCAGAGATTAGCATGTAATATTCCTGAAATAAATGTATTGTTTGTTCATGAATATAGTATACACTCTGTAAATGTTTTTACTAAACTCAGACTTTGCAGTCTGGGGAATTGTACAGTTCTAAGTACCCAAGCCAAGTTCTGTATTCCTCAATACAGTAAAATGACAACAGCTTCAGTGAGTTGTCTGAAACAGGTCACAGTATAGAGCTTGCAGCAATGTCGCCAGTGAATCTGGTATGTGTTGTATGTGTGCTTTGCTGTGATCTGCATTGATCAGCTTCAGCATTGAAGTCTTTCTTTGCTTTGCTCTGCTGGAAGGTTAAAGCACAGGGGCCGGTTACAGTATATGGAACCCTCCCCCTTTGTCTTGCCTTGTCTCGTCTTGTATTGACTCCCACTTTAGCAGCGGGGTCATGTATGTTGTCACAGTGGCTTGAACCCGTGCTCTTCATTTTTAACTCTGCCTATCCACTGTGCTGCCCTGATGTCTCTACTGGTTACATGTTATTTCTCCTAATTATGCATGCGCCCAAGGTCCAAGGGCCTCCACTGCTCCCCACTTGCTGCCGAGTGCAACCACTCCATGTGACAGCTGAACTGCAGGGCGGCTGCAGAGGGAGATAAGGGCTCTGTTTCATTCAGAAGGCAACAGAGAAACCAAAGGGGAAAGGGCATGGTGTGGCACGTTGAATCTGATGAGCTCTTTGTTAGCCCAGTGATGAATGAGGAAACTGCGCAGACCAGAATAGCACGGCCATACACAGAAAGGCGGTGGATAGCCGAAGCCATTGTCCTGCCCAATGTGCACCCGCTGTTTGATAATTGAGGCTGGTTGGCCTTTTACTGGGATTAATGATTTCTGCCCATCTCCTGACCTAGCACATACCTTTGCTCAGTTTACTTGTAGAGTTGACGTACCCAATGACAAATCACACTGTTCGGGCACGTCCAGTGACTGTCTTATAGTATTTGCTTCGCCTTAAGGAGCACGGATGGATGACGTTGTTTGTTTGTTAGCATGTAGCTTCTTAATGTCAGTTTACTGCGATGTCTCATCAGATGTGCAATTAGGAGGTGGGAGGAGCAGTTATACAAAGCATTATCCTAGAGAGGCTTGTGGTCTAAGACGTACTTTCACAATCACATATGCTCATCTAAAAGTATAAAGCCCTGTTTACCTTCTAATATCTTTAACAGATGATAATACAGATAGGCCTACACTAAGCGGCTTAGGATTTTTGTTAGTTCACATATCAACATGCATAAGTGAACTCTGTACTTTTTAAATTCACATTAATAATACTTTCTTGTGTTAACTATTTTTCTTGGACAGCAAATGCTGCAGAACAGCAAACCAAATCAGCTTTTTGAGGAAAATAAATTGAAAGCTTCATATTTTGCTTTGTTTCTGCCAACTCCTGCCAAAGCTAAAACCCCGTTTATTTCCTGTGCTATCAGCACAGCACAGCCTGTTTTTTGTTGTAGTTTTTCGAATCACTATTTTATTGAGTGATTTATGACACCTGTGCTTGGCCTATTTGAGGGACAGATTTAGGGATGCAAAGTAAAGTTGTGTCTATTGTTGAGTAAGCATTGCATAAACCAGAGGTGAATGTGCGCTAAATAAAACAGTTGCTTCCCAACATTTGCTGACTCACTCACTTAACTCTCTATAGAACATATTATATGCTGGGGGGGCTTATCACTGTCTCGAAATGGCTCTCTGGGAGCTCGGGTTTGACTGCAGGGCTGCTTAAAGTCACAGTCACAGTAAAGAATACATCTTGGTGAGCTTCACAAAGATTATTCACAGCAGAAAGCATTCTTCACTTTTTTAACATGCAAGTCTAGCAGAACGTGTAACAAATGGTGTAAACCTTCCAGTGTCTGGGTGATGGATAGGACTGCCGCCCGTCTTTTTCTTGAATTCAACCACGATTGTTTGGTTTCTGCTCACTGCATGACCGAGAAAGGTTGTCATCGCTTCTGAAACCCCCCCCATCTTCCCCGTGGACCGCTTTCTGTTGACGGGGGCCAATTAAAGTGTGCGTTTGTGGAAAGCAAAGCTGCAGCCACACAGGCATGCTCCCTCTAGACTCACTGTAAATCAGCCTGCCATTGCTGTTCTTTCCCCAATCCCGTAACTGGGGTCTGACGATTGGATTTAGCTAACAAACGCCTGTCACTCACTTTGATGCGTTGCCTTTGGGCCTCTTAGGAATTGAATGCAGTGAAATTAGCTAAATATGGCCATTCCTTGATATTTAATAGGTACAGTTTACAAAACAGATGTCAAATGTATTTTCTGGAGCATAAATCATCACATTCTGAAATACTATTGTAGAATATTGTATAGGCTAATAAGCTATTTTATGTAGGTATGAGTATAAGCTCTACTGTACGCATCCCATTTACTTTCAGCCTGCACTCTGCCTGCCGGGACAGCTTTGCCCTATTCCTTTTTTATTCTAACATTAAAACAAAGACCAGGTCATTTTACATCATAATATTGCAGAGCTCATTTCAGCCAAATTACTGGCTCTCCCTGTGTAGGCTATGCCTTTTGGCAACACAAAGCCGAATTGTAGGAAAACCAAATTACACCCATCTAACAAAGCAACGGCTTGCCTGCAAGAAGAATTTTCAGTATCCTCTCAGATGCCACCTGAAAAAAAATCTAAGTACTTTGATAACACATAATGCCCACATTCCAATTTCCGACCCAAACAGAAAAGTCAATGTAGCTTTAGATGAAGGTCTCCAGTTCTATTCTGAAGCATTTAGAAATAATGAGGGGCCGTGGAAGCATCAGACATAACTTTCTGTTAGTACCTCAAGCTACCAACTTGTAATCCCACAGACGCTGAGGACTCAATGTACTCTGAGCCCAGAGGCCAATGCTACAGTAGCAGCACACAGGCTTATTATTGGAGCGGGCTCTGTCCATGGTGCTGAAAACATTGTGAGGGAAATGTTTCTGTTTTGGAAGTGTGATACAATATCCCTGGTCTATACACAGTAAAGAGGGAGAAAACATGCAGTTTATTTTAATGTATTAGTGTTGGAAAAATGCCACATTTTTCAAACATGATATTAAAAAGTTATAGTCAGCTATATTGCAAGCTAATTGTAAGATTAGACTTTTCATCGAATTCACCAAATATCTCCTCACATTTCGCTAGCTTAATGCTAAGTGTCTGTTGAAAAAAATATCTGTTTCTTCTACACAGCCCTAGCTCTGTAAATAGGAACACAAACACCGGAAAACAACGCTCATAGCAACCACGCCACCTAGCATCACAATGCATTTCAATGGAGTAGAGCTGCTGGGAAAGTTTGTTTTTGTTTGAGCTTGAAGTTAGCAAGCATTCTCGAAAATTATTAACCCTTTAACATCCATTTCTCTTTTACTATATGACTCGTATAACTTTATTTTGAAGTCTATTTCAAGGTAGGTTGATCATAGCCAGCTACTGTAGCTATGTACACTAACATTGTCTCATTTACCAGTGTTGAGAACCCCCAAGGGTCTGCAAAATGCTTTTGTGGAGGCACTGGAGGATTTTGAGATTCGTAACTTATCTGTTCTATTTTTTCTTATTATAGTCTATTATAGTCTTAACAATCTCATTTTTTGTTGTTTGTAATAAAAGTGCTGTTTTTATTGTTTCTATTAGTGTGAAATGTCTACTTATTAGCTCATTATTTTATTTTATTATCACGCAAAAGGTTTTATATGGAACATACAGTAGTTCAAGAACATAGGTTGTGAACATAACTCGTGAAGAAAGCTTATTAACCCAGCTTGTGAACCCATCTCGTGAACCCAACTCCTGAACCTAGCTCAAGAACTTAGCTTGTGAACATACTGTAGCTCAAGAACTTAGCTTGTGAACATACGTAGCTCAAGAACATAGCTTGTGAATATACGTAGCTGAAGAACATAGCTTGTGAACATACGTAGCTCAAGAACTTAGCTTGTGAACATACTGTAGCTCAAGAACTTAGCTTGTGAACATACGTAGCTCAAGAACATAG
>JAODLL010043423.1:0-20539 GCA_026546735.1 Forbesichthys agassizii | reverse complement strand
AATCCCAATATTGAAATCGAATACATACCCAACAAACGAATACCCGAATAATCGAATATTTGGGGCCAGCCCTACATAATAGTATTTGAAGAGGAAACATTATTGGACAAAACTAATGCCGCCTCAGTATCTTGGAATTACTGTTGTTGAACCAGTCCAATATGACTGTCAGTTGAAAATCTGTTGTTTTTATGTTATGAATATATTTTTATGCATTTTCTCATAACCTTTGTTTTTACTTTGTTAAAAATATCTAAATGAATATCAATATTGCAATTTTCATGATCATTATCGCAATCACATTTTATCCATATCATGCACTCTTAACATAGATAGTAAGTATACTATACATTTTATATAATATATTTGTATATAATATATTTATATAACTATTCTCAAACTGTGATACTCATCTGTCTCTCTGTACAGCATGTTACTGCTATAAATACCACAAAGGATGCATTTGAATATTGCCATAAACACCATCCCTAAAAGTATCATTGAGTTACAATCTGTTCTAATAGAGAGAATGATGAGCCTAACCAAAAACAAAATTAAATAAACACAGGTGCCGGGTTCAAGCAAAGATAGAAGTATAAACTGCACATCTGAAGAGAGGTCTGTTGAGCAGACTAGTCTGTGTGATAGGCTGAAAGGGATCGAACCACAGACGACCAATGACATCACACATCAGACTCACCCACTCAGTGGTAATTAAGGAAAGGCCACTGAAGGGCAATCTGACAATACTTTTATAGTGCAGCACAACAAAAGGAATATACAAGATTACATATCCCATAATGATGCAGAAAACATAAATTAACAGGAATGCAGCATTTTAATAGGTTAATGTTGCATAGCAACAAATGTTTTAATTGTTATTAAGAACAGAACAGAACATTTAAGTCAATGCCACTCTAACTGCTTTTTTAAATCATCACTACTAGTATTGGTTTAACACAGTCTTCAGCGTTTATCAAACTAAGGACACCTTGGCTGTTAGATACACGGCAAATATTTATTGCTCTAAAATATATTTTTGCTCGGTTGACAATGAGTAGTAGGGCAGCCTATGATGCCATGTATAAAAATACTTTGTAATGGTGGTTAGATAGGTCATTGTTTAGGGTGGTCAACTCCAAGACTGGTCCTGGCTTAAATACCAGTCTCCTAAATTACCTTTTTGGAATTGTTAGTTTACTTGTGGGTTATTGATAATAACGTTCAAATTAAGAGAAAAAATAAAATAAAAAATTGGAAAATTTCACTGTAAATGAATGAATGTAAACAAATAAAATGGACAGACCTTACAACTTTTTATAATTGTATAGACTACTTATATGTAGGCCTACATTCATATTTATTATATGCATATACTATTATTGTCTGGTCTGTCTGTCATCGTATGAATGCTATACCATTGTGAATTTGTAATATAAAACGCAGTACCTGACCTCATCTAATTGTCTACCGGTAGCTTTATTCTGAGGTTCATATTACAGACAATTAATGCGATACAACAGTTTATACAAATGGTGATTCCCCACCACCCCCAACAGTTTACAACGTTCAATGTTAAGAATACGACGTATGTATATAAATCAAACAATTAAATTAATAAACATAAAACCCCAAACTGCAATGAGCAAAATCGAACAGAAGAAACACGCGTGACAAGCAACAAAACTGAGATACACGTTAGTAGTCTACAGTACTCGTCGTATTAATGTTAGCCAATAATACGAGTGACGTAACATTTTTATATTCATACCATCTACATTTTAAAAGAGAATAAAGACATGATCACAAATACATTGATTTACGAGTGATAACCTGATTCAATCTTACCCCTTAAGTGTCTGCCAAACCTAACTGACCTGATGTCCCGCTTCACTTGGGAAATGACCGAAAGTAACCCTTCCATGCAATACAAACCCGGAACAACCACGTCATCTGATTCCATAAATCTGAACCAATCAGGAAAGATGTAACAACAACTAAAAAAAAAAACGGTTTAAGGATATGACGCACATTTTCTTCTGAAACTCATACATGTTTGGATCATGAATCATATCATGGTAAAACGTCATAGTAGCAGCACTCTGGTTACCAATATATTTAGTTTGGTTTATTCATTATACGACTAAAAGCAAGAACAGAAGTTGGCACTTTGCCATGGTTTAGAATATATGGCTAATTTCCATTTGGTCGGTGTGTGAAAAACTTAAAATTGTCGATAATTGTGTAGGCTACACTTCTTTCATTTCTTAGGGAGAATGTCAGTATAAGTTACATTAATTTAACTATAACTCAAATTTCATCACATGTGGTCGTCGTGTCAACAACAATCGACAATCATTTGCGGTATGATGATGACATCTCAAAAACATTGTATCTTCAATCAAGACCGACTTGGAACGTCATCGCCCTCTTGTGTTTATAAATTATGGCTGCCTGCATGACACACTGCATTTCTACATGTGGGCGAGCTACTTGTTAAACATTTCCTTTATGTAACTGTGTTACATGTATGAAATTATTGAAACATTACTATCAATATATTTGCTTTATTAAGAAGAGGTGAATGGAAAATGTTTCTCTCGAAAATATATACCGCTAGGCTACTCTTATTTGGAAAGATGTAAAAATGTTGTTTTGTAAACAATATCGATTAAAATCAATCAACCTGTTGATATATGATTGTCGTTATAATTTAGTCTAGTAAAACTATTTTACGTTTAGATAATAACATATTAAATTTTTTTTATTAAAATATGACCTGTCCATGTGGGTGCGTTTAGTAGACTTAACGTTCTGAACGTTCAATTAACTTTTTCACTGAATACGACCCGTTTCCTCGAAAACGTTCAAAACGTTGATGATCTACTCATTCTAGATCTGCTTAAAGAGTTATTCCCATTTAGCTGGCTAGGCACGTCTTCGTCATTAGCGTATTTGCAATGAGTCTAGACAGTTGTTATCTTTAAATACTGATCTCGCAATTTTAATTGTTAAAATACTAATGGTCTACTATAGTTACAATAGTATAGAGAATGTTTACTCTAAAACAGTTATCTTTATTCGTAGCATGTTATCTTCAAGGGGACCCAATCCATGGTGGGGACCATGGATTGACGGGACACCTGTTGACGATATCTGAGTAGCATTATGCATATTAAACCGTTAATTGAACCGATTGACTGTAGTCGTAACCTAGAAAAGACCTATTGATTGGTCCACTGTTATGTCCAATGTTGGATATTTTAATGCGCACATTGTGCATTGACGCGCTATATTTGCAACCTTCCACTGCTAGAATCTTTGCCAGACGCGCAAGGAGACGGGATGCTAGATTCTGACTGAATGAGTCCTATACCTAAAGCAATATGTTTGATAACCCTTACTGCATTATATTTTATATTTTTAATTGTGCCAGGGTTCCTGTATGTTTGCCTTTAAATACACAGATATTTCTACCCTATACATTGATACAGAAAAGGCACAAACTGTGTCTGTGTGTTCACCAGAATGCAGAAAATAATGCAGTTTTTGATTCTCAATAATTTCTGCGGAGTGACTACAGACCTAACCTGACATGCCAGAGGAAATGTTGTCATTAGTCCATCTGGGAAGCTGTACATTGAAACTGTTTGTGAATGGCTTTTACTTTCAAAAATACGTTGCAGTTGATTAGATTAACCTTCATGTCGTTTTCGCTGTAGGAACACCTAAATCACGCCCGTACCTCTAAATCACGATCGCTGATTGGAAAGTTCAGATGCTACTCGGACACATTAAAAATGATTGTGAGGCTTTCCAGATTTTTACTGCTAAATTAAACTGAAGCTCGCGAGATCAAAAGGATATCGCGAGAATACCCCAGACCCCGCTTTATATGCCCCCCCCATTCATTACTGGACATATATTTACATTGGAACAGTGCGCTATGCACCGACAGAAGTGGTGCTAGACCGACGCTCGTTCTGCCATCACCTTGTGCAAATACTGCTGAAACACAACAATCTAAAGCAGTTAAACACAAACGATGGCCACTTGAGCGTTGGTTCATGGTTCAGCCCAACTCCTCCTGTTTTGTAACATGCCGTTCGCGTTCATTGAATATAGCAAACGTTCCACCATCCTGAACGCAGGCCTAGTTTCAGACCAGAATCGAATTGTCCAAATTGTCCACAATTCTTGAATTTTGGAACTATGTTAACAATAATAAAATAGAGCATAATTGTTGACATTTTTTTTTTGTTTGTGTGTTTTTTTTTCGTTTAGTGTTTTATACATCTGATCAGCACAGTGCTTACATTTCAGAACATACATTAATTTCTGGATTTGTACCCCGCCCAGCTCCATCCTCGCGGGATACCGTATAAGTAAAACATTCGCCTACAATCGCACCAGCCCCCACGTGTCTCCTAGCTGTTGCTGAAAAACATCACGAGTCACAACTGTGGTAATGCTAGAAATACTCGCACATGGTGTCATTGCTTCTAGTTGATGCACGGTCACATCTGATCTTAAAACGTCCCGCTAGAATTTAGTGTTAAATTTGTGTCTTTTGTGTTGAAGTTGGGCACTTTCAAACTAATGGTCGGCCTACACGTTTTGGAGACTATCGTAAATTAGCGTATAGACGAAACTCTAGCAATTGCTTCTTCGCCTACAACAACTTTAAACTATGTCGACAAACACCAATCAGGTAAAAAGTTGCCCAATTCCAACTAGGGTATTGACCCTTAAGGACTGGTCCCAGCTGCCTGATTGCTACAGCCAAACACCCGGTGGAACACTTTTTTCCACAACGCCTGGAGGTAAGCATGTGTATATATTATATGTATGTTTTTTTTGCTCGATGAAACAGTCCCTAGTGAGGGGTTCGTGTTTTCTTGCACGACGATCATCCACTCTTCTCAAACTCTCGCGACCGTGCAGAACGCGATTCTCATACAAATAATACCCACATTAATTGTGTGTGCATGGCATCGTAATGTCTTGTCGTGCGTTGGCTTGTGACATCTATTTTTAATATAACCATGCTATTGCTAAACGGGTTCTGCAAATGAGATGGTCAGGGCAGAACAAACGCATCATTCATTTATTACTGAACATACTGCTGTACAAAAGGGGATTTCAACAAATGTAATATTGATGTAAAGGGGGGGAAAAGTTACATTTAAATATGTAACCTAGGATCGGGATTTGTGGAGGTAGGATGCCTGACACTTGTCAGAGTACAAGTGATTGGCCTTTGTAGTGGTGGGGCAATTGGAAGCTGTCTTGAACCCTCAACTGTCATTTCAAGAAGAGAACATTTTGTGCCAGGCAGGAGGAGAGATTGTGAGAGAGATTGTGTGATAGCAGTGAACCTACAGTTGGCCTTTCTCTTAATATCATTAGTTTGATAGCCCTCTAAATAACTTATAGGGTAGTTCCCCAATTAACTCATGTTTGCAGGCTATGAGGTGATCCATGTGTTTTGGCTGAGCCATGTGACTGAATGCAGAACTACCCCTCTGCTTATTTATACTGCATTGCTTTGCATTCCGAACTCCTTGTCTCACCTCTTCCTCCTGCTCTCTCTGTGTACAGGAGAGGCAGCACACTGAGCACATATTGCATAACGTGTTTTCCTTATGTGTGTGTGTATAGTGGTTATACTGTACCTTACAGTTCAAACTCCAGTAAAGTACAATGGGTTTAAGTGGCTACTCCCAACGATGGGCACCTTATCATTCCTTATACATGAACATGAGCACAGATGAATAGTGACAAAACTTTAAATATGAATTTAGGTAGTGTACGTTGTGTTATTCGCCTTGGATGGTTACGAGGGCCTGTTTTGTGCTATAGACATAAGCACAGTGTGCCAGTTTGCTTGTCTGACCACCAACAGCATGCCACACGTGGCTTTAATTGCCTAGTCCTATAACAAACTTTGTTCCTGAAGTCCACGAACTGCCATGCATTTCCTAGAACTAGCGGCAGCCTTCATTCCTTCCCTCTGTCCCATTCCCCCATTCCCCGCCCCTCATACGCCCCTGCCTTTGCCTGCATTGAGAACTGTGCGTTTGGGGGGGGGGGGGTGGTTTCTTTTTTTGGGAATGTGTCCAGTAATCTTGTTGACTGTAAGGCTGAGTGGACACGAACATGTACGGCAATCTTCGGTTTGCTCTCAAGTAATGAATGAAACTCAACATTGTTGTGCTCTTATCTCACCGAGCTCAGTCTTTTTACTTCTGTTCTATTTAACACCGAGTGTGCGTTTTTTACTGGTGAAAACGAGTTTCCTCCCAATTTCATAACCGTTCTCCTCTAAAAACACAGGCACTCGAATCATCTATGACAGGAAGTTTCTGCTGGACTGTCGAAACTCTCCTATTGCTCGCACTCCTCCATGCTGTCTTCCCCAGATCCCTGGGGTAACTATGCCCGCCACACACCCCATTGGGAAGCTTCAGGACCTCAAAGAGGAGGTTGAAGAGGAGGAGAAGGACCTTGCCGGTAACTGTGTGTGTGTGTGTGTGTGTGTGTGTGGCACAATGGTTACAAAACAACATACTTTTCATGATCGATGATGACTGAAAAATAAATGCGTGAATTACTTGAATGAAACCCCCCTCCAAAAAAATAAAACTTGTGTAGACAATGCATTGATAATAGGGTGTGTTCTTTTGTTGTGCTATCTACCATCAGGGTGTGTCAATGCCGTCACAACAACCAACAGATTTTCTTTTTACTTGCCGTTCTTGCCTGCTTGCTTACTCTGTTTTTTGTAACAGATGACAACCAATTTGAGATGGACATCTGAGCGTCCGCTCTACCTCCCGCAGAGCAAGATTTTGTTCTAGCGCTGAAAGGTCAGGAGACCTCATGTTTATGTTTTATTTTTTTTCTCACCTAAACAACAACTGACCATCAACAAACGACAAAAAGGTGACGGTATAATATGTGAGGAACGGCCCTTTTTAATGGGAAGGGTATTGCAGGCTGACCTGCACCAAGATGGGGAAAACTTTTTTTTTTTCTTTTTTTTTCCCATTGCAATTCTTTTTTAATTCTTTGTAAATATGAATTTATAGCCTGTTTTTTCTTAAAATGGAGGCGGAATGTAAGATAATTACATTAGGACATGTATGTTTTCACTGTGCAGTAGTATCAGTGGGTCTTCACCTGATTTCCAATGGCTTAAGGGAAGGGTCATTGCATACTGCAGAATAACTCAACCCTAGTTTTTTATTTTGTTTTTAGGAAGAACCGCATTGTGATTTGTTTGGTTTAAATAAAAACAAAGTTCCAATGCAGGCCTGTCAATTGAATTGATGATGATGATCATTGCATGGGTTAGAAAAGTGCTTTTTATTGGATGTGATGTTTGAGACTAACCGTTGTCGGGGAGTTGTTAACCAGTTTAACAGTACTGACATAAAGAATGCATGCCACTTTCTCAAATGAGAACCAATATATTTCTATAGGCTAAAGACTAAATGGAGGTCAACCTATGTGGTTGGCTATTAATGACCTTCTGGCATGATATTTGCAACTTGAAATGCATAAAGGAGCAGGATGATGCAAGCTTTATGGTCAACCGGTTGCTTTGTAACAAAAACATGTATCCTCTCAAATACAAATATACAGTTTGATTATTAACTTATAAATGTGGGTTTGGTGATATATCTGCCCCAGTCATTTGGAAGCAGTGCTTAATAAGCATTATTGTGCATAAATATTTTGCAATTGTACACTTGGTTTAAAAATGTTGCATTTAGTTAGTGGTTTTATACAAAGCAACTTAATATAGATTTGTATGTATAGCTATATCTGTTATTAAGTTAGCAATGACAGTTGACAGAACGTCATCAGGGTAAACTTGAGTTCTACATTTTATAGGCCTACATTACTTATAACATGCCAATCCTTAGAATATAGTCATCAGTGTTTGAATTACCCTTCAGCTCCCGGGGACCTTACAGATGTTTTGTGAAGAGTGGATCTGGGGTTCCTCCCCAGTCCTTTTTGAGGGTTAAACACGTAATTTCATGCATGTTGGTGAATTTATATGCACAAATTGCCTTTTTATTAGGCTTTTGTAAAACTGTCCAAATATGCGGTTTGCTTAGGCCCATCACAAATTTAACTATAATTATGTTTACCTCCCCCTACTATACAATAGCTTATCTTATCTTAGTTGATACGCAATGCACATAACTGCGTGGCTGGCTGTTTAAGGAACGAAACAATGAACGAAAGTCACTGCAACCAGAATATTCTCACTTAAAAGATTTTAAAACAGAAAATTATAGTCTGCACAGGGAAGCTGATGATAATTTGGAAATGCATAAACCCTAATAAATACAAGTCAGGGCTTAATCGGAAGCATCCCCAGCGATACGAAAGCAAAATTACATTTATAATGTCCCCCCAACCTGGGATTTCAATTTGAACTAGGGATGCCCTGGCAAGGCCATCCTGTGCCTTTGCAGAATTCGAACACTGATAGGCCTACATTACCTATTAACATGTCAATATTCAGAATTATTTCTAACAACGTAAATACTGGCAAAGGTCAAAAGATCAGGAAAGAAAGGAAGGTATTTTCATTAAGTGGGAGTGCTATGAGGTATGAATGTCACTCTTACTAGATCTGACTGCTGCACCATTGTGGTCCTAGATCCATAAATGGGCTACTGTAGGCTGGGTGGAGCTGCTCGCACCCTCATAGTGATGGGTGCCAGATGACAAGCGAGTTGTAAGAAATGTTCATAATCCATCAAAAAAATGTAATAATGGAAAACAATAGTCTGTCGTGTTGACATTTAATTAAAGTATTTTAGCAGAACATGAAATTAAGAGCATTGGAGCGTATTGTGTAGTCTACACACAAATACAATTCACTATTTTCAATTAAACAATTTTGAATTTAAATGTAAATAATTTGAACTAAGAAATACAGCTATGGTCCTGTAGATTCACGCTAATCTGATTTGAGAAAATGTCTTGACTATACAATAACTGATAATATAAGCACCACATACCCTTTACATGTTTAATCGATCTGTGTTCACTTCATTACCCTTTCCTATAGATCAAATCTGCATTCATAATATCTACCCCCCTGATCCTCTCTCCCCTGGTGGTTGCTATTTTTGGTTAATGTCTGGAGATTTATCGCTGTAGTGACCGTGTAAACAGACACTCAAACACTGGCATGCTTGGTCACATTTGTCGTGGTGGAGAGTTACTGGTGTATAGCCTACATTAGATAGATATGCATTTAGCCTGTTTGCCACAGACTGGATATATTATAGCAGATATACGGTACTTAATATAAGTATTTGTTAGTATGTGAAACAAGCATGCATCTGTCATTAGAGTAGAAGTATTCTGAACGACCTTGGGCTTTGTTGCAACAATACATAATCTACAGTTTAAAATACAGCCTACCTCTAAATAAAATAAAAATGTCAATCATTGGTCAAAGCTAGAACAGCAGGGTATATTTATAAATGTACAGCATATATGTATACATAACACATACCCACCCACCTTTGGATAAGGTGCCACCATCCATCCATCCATCTTCTTCCGCTTATCCGGAGTCGGGTCACGGGGGCAGCAGCTCCAGCATTAATATAAGATGTAGGTGCCTATGTAGCCTAATAGTTTAATGTAAAATACTTTTCTAATGTCTTTTCCATGATGTGAACCTGCATGGGGTTGCTTGAACCGCTCTTGCCCTGAGAATGACTCGAAGGCTATTCAGGCAATATTCTCATAATGTGCTGATAATTTTCTGTTATAAAATCCTTTATTATAATAATAATAACACTTAAGAACATCTTACATTTAAAATACGTAGATATAGAACAGTTGGCTGAAATATACATACTATAGTAATAAACATTTTATCTGAGAAATATATACAAATTAAAATAAAATAAAAAAAGTGGAACAAAGGGTCAAACATCATAGGCAACTCAGAGATTTGTCAGGCTGCGTGACTTTCACGCTCGCTCATCTGCACCTTTAAACCCAATTCATTTAAGCCTATCGTTAACTGTTTTTGTGATTGTAGGCTATAGCCTAGTTTCCTATATAGTCTCATGGCAGATTGTAAAAATATACATTTCTGCATTTCTCCAACATTATAATGTGTGCCCCCCAATGTTGAAGTCACGCCTACGCCCTTGCTGAATCGTGCCAAGTGTTTAGTTTGGTGGAGGGGGGATTATGGGGCGTGGTTGTTCTTCAGGGGTTGAGCTTGGCCCCTTAGTTCCGGTGAAAGTAACTGTTACTATGTCAGCATACCAAGACATTTTGGACAATTTCATGCTCCCAACTTTGTGGAAACAGTTTGGGGATGACACCTTCCTGTTCCAACATGTCTGTGCAGCAAAACAAGGTACATAAAGACATGGATGAGCGAGTTTGGTGTAGAGGAACTTGACTGTCCTGCACAGAGTCCTGACCTGAACTCAATACCGCACCTTTGGGATGAATTAGAGCGGAGACTGCAAGCTAGGCCTTTTCTCTAACATGTGCCTGACCTCACAAATGCACTCCCATTAACATACTGCTAAACCTTGTGGAAAGCCTTCCCAGAAGACTTAAAGTTGTTATAGCTGTAAAGGGTGGGCGAACTCCATATTAAACCCTACGGATTAAGAATGGGATGTCAATAATTTTCATGTGCATGTAAAGGCAGGCGTTATATTTATAAATAATAGTGTATGTGGCCGTGTATAATATGGAAACTCAATAGAGACACCATTGGGGAAGGGTAGGTTGGGAATACTATGCGAGGTGGGTTGGTCAGTGTTCCTTCAGCAATCTTCTGTCTTGACAGTGACAAGAAGCTCTACCACTGTGGAACCAGGACAGATGAGTCATTATCAGAATCAGACATATATACTGTAACAAAAGTTGCAGCATGATCATCTTGATCAAAACTTGAAACCTGATAAAAGTAACTGTAGGTATTTTTTAAGGGCTACATTTAGTGTTAGTTCTTGGTTAGAAATGTCAGCTAGCCAAAGCTAGTTTAAAGTATGCAATGCATTACTGTGCTGCCCTCATCCATATAAAATTGAAGGTGAATGAGTTATGGTTGCCCTAGATTCTAGGGCAATAATGTGCCCTAGAATGACTTTAATTACTTGTTGCATAACATATGTAACAGCAGGCCATTCTAAAGATCATGCCACTCAGCCAGCAATGACACACTAGAATCAAGCATTCATAACCATGCTTAAATATTTTCTGCAAATGTCAGAGAAAAATTCCTGTAAAATGAATACGTAACACTATGACTATTTTATGTTGTTGGATATATATTGTGCATTTAAATAATATAATTGCCAATATGTGCTTATTTAGAATGCCTCACCCCAATGTTTCGCTGTGATGTGCTATCTGTTTGATGAAAGGAAAGGCCTGTATTTGACAGCTGTCATTGCAACTGCTGGCATGCTACTATATTAATACAAGCCACATAGCTCCACACGAGAATTTAAGAACTGAGACAGTGTTTCACAATCCTGTCTCTCACTTGTGTGTGTGTGTGAGGTATAGTGAATGTGTATTTGTCTATAGGGGGAGGGGGTATTTATTTATTTCTGAAGGACTTGGCCTATGCAAGAGGTCTTCAACGGCTTTCAGGCCAAGGACCCCTTGGCTAATGGCAACACGTCACAGGGACCCCTATAACAATTGGTATCAAATATTTAGTTGCCGGGCTAACAATAACGTGCAGGGCAGGGCATGTTTGGATCATACAATTTTTGAGGACTCCTTAGGGGTCCTGGACCTCCTATTGAAGACCTCTGGCCTAGGCTATTACTGCTGTATACTGTGTGTACACACACACACACACACAGAGGTCACTTTATTAAGTCCTATTAAGTAACTTTGCTAGTACTGGTTTTGCCCCCCCTTCAGAAGTGCCTTAATTATTTTACAGTTTGAGATTATTTGAGCTTTGTAAAATGGTGCATTATCCTGCTGGAAGTACCTATCTTCCATCATGTCCATCATGGACATAGTCAGCAACAATACTCAGGTAGGCCTCCGTGTTTAAACGATGATCAATTGGTACTAAGGGGCCCAAAGTGTGCCAAGAAATGACAGCATGACTCAGACCAGCATGTCTGGCACCAACAACCAAGACACTTAAATCCAAGTGGTGTGAAATGAACTGGTCTCACCATTCGATTTGATTATGATCGCCTTTGTCGAATATTTTGGAATTACGATCGCAGGCGGACGAGGATGACTCCCGGAAATTATTCATGGTTGGGATGTGGGTCATTGTTCTTCTATTGTTATTGTTCTTGTGGAAGTTGGTTACTTTGCATTGGCAACATGGTAAAATAGAATGCATACCCAAAAATTGTTATATTATGTGCATTATTCAGTTTTTATCTTAAAAAGACCTAAATGTAGAATTTGAGTCATTTGTAATACATATTTGACAGATTTTACAGAAAATATGAGTATGTTATTTACTGGGACAGAAATGTTACCGGACATATGTTACAAATTTTACCAGACATGTAACAGGACATATCTGTTTCAGCCTATTTTTTTTAAACGTTATAAACAAAATAGGCCTAATATATTTGACACTCATTGTTAAGATTTTTTGTTGTGTTATATGTTGTAATATGTTTGTGAAACGTTGTCAGTCCTCTTTTAACCAGGTCTCGTTGAGATTTTTTTTTATCTCAATGAGGATGACACACGTTGCAGAGACAGACACTGAATGATATTAAATGAAGAGCTAGTGCTGGTTCTTAAAATATCACATAGCAGTAGGGCAACTCGAGCATAACCATGTCTCACTCTCTGTCATTATATACTGGGAATTGCCTGACATCTGCTGGAGGAAAGCAAAATCTTGCCCAAGGACGTTGGCGTCGTCCACATATCCGCTAGTAAATGTATAACTATTTATGATTTAGGGGTGTAATTACTCAGAAGAAAGGTTTAAAATCCAAAGGCCTTATTAACTTTAGTTTAATCTAGATATTTGTTGAAGCATATTCTAGATATATCTTTACTTTAAATATACATTTCGTTTGAAAATACATTATTCATTTAACTAACAAAACCAGTTATGAAACCGTTACAAACAAAACACGTTACAATTTAAAATACCAAATAAAACATTTAACAGGCTACACTTTAAGAACATGAAGAAACCTATTAGCCCATGCACTCCAGTCCTTGTTTTGGCAGTAGGCTACCAACCAACTACGTAAATACAGTGCTGATTAATTACATAGCTCATTTAAAATGTTCCCCCTTCAAGATGTTGCCAAACTTTCTCAAAAGTTTCTTTAGATCATCAGACACTCCCATAGCGCTCACATAATTTAGAAATTAATTCTGGTTAATTCTGGTTCTACCTGGACACCATATTGCAAATGGTCAATCCACTAGTCTTTTGTAGCATATTTAATTGGGGCATATGTGTTAGTGATTTAAAGTAAATTATAGTCCTTAAGTAGCTTTAATCATGTTGACATATTATTTTAAACGCCGCATCAAATGGATTTAGTAAATTCCCTATAGTTTGTCAGGTGGCCTTTAATGAAATATTCAGGAGTCATTGTTCTTGTATCAACTATTCACTCCTATATGATTGGACATTCTCAACATCAGTGAATCACAACAGCCAATCATGTGTCGAGTGATAGTAACATGGCTGTTTTTCCAGTCGCAAACCCAGTGCTTTTATCCAATAAATGACGTCAATTCCCTCATATCGCGAGTCCCCAACAGATAGACTACGCACTGGCTGTTTGAGACTAGAGGGTCGCTTTTAGTGCTGTAGCTATACAAATAAAAAAGAAAACGACGCAGTCTACGTGGGGATTTAGAAAATACAATATTGCTGTTTAAGGTCGGGGACGCGTATTATAAGGTAGGTACTATGTGGAATTACTAATAATCTGTCATGTTAGTGATGAATTTACGGTCTGGGAAATTGCAACTCGATGGTGGTGGCCTGCAGGTTGGTGTTGTAGCCGAAACCAGGCTACTGTGTTGTAGTCAATAGATAATCAGAAAAATACTAACTACACAACAACAGTCATCAGAGCATTCTCTTTGTTACTGATACTAAATAGGCCTAGAATATTGTAATGATTCAGCGGGCTGGATTAGGATATACCGGTAGAGCTGTATAGTCGTAAAGTAGACAAGCCTACGACCATGGCAACATAGGGGAATTTAAATGTAAGCCAATGTCATGTTACAGTGAAAAATGATTATTTAATAATATCTAAATAAGACAAAATAGCCTACATAAACATACGACAATCCGTAAATACACAGAAAGTACAAAAGGTAAATCTAGTTAATGTGCCAAGCATTTTCTGAAATATATGTGTGTGTGTGTGTGTGTGTGTGTGTGTGTGTGTGTGTGTGTGTGTATGTATGTATGTATGTATGTATGTATGTATGTATGTAATTTCATTAATAAAAATAAAAAAATTGAAGATGCCTTGAGATAATAGGGTAATAATCCATATTGTAGCTAATTTCAGTGTTGAGTAATGCAAATACATTGGCCTACTTGCAAAGCATTGCCTACAGTTAAAACAAATAGACGAAAGTTACAGTAGAAAAACAATGTCTAAGACTACCGAAATAGGTTTTAATAAGTTTAATGTTGATTGAAACCAACTATGCTCCCAGATTCAAAGAACAGAGAAAACGATGTAAACATCATGCCAACATTACAGGTGTAGGCTACTGTAGCTGAAAGTGGTCAATCAACACAGCAAGAATGGCTGTACCAGACCTTTTAATAAATATATGGATATTGCGTGTACATGCTGGTTTTGTCTCCACCCAATGCAAATATACAGTATGCTCTGTTTGTGTCATCACCCACTGTTTGTAAAAGTGAGCCTGGACATTTTCATTTCCTTTTATGTCCAGACTTGTTACCAAACTATACATGGCTGTGTGTATGGTTAATACTTTTCCATATAAGCTTTCACTGAGGTTGAGTTTCAGCCGGAAGTTTAGTGTTTTCTGTGATGACTACATTACTATTGTGGAAATAATGTTAGAATTGCTCATTGATTACAGCAACAAATGACTACAGCATACTGTCTAACAATCTAACTAGCCAACCAATCAACAAGCAGGATTTCCCTCTGCAGGATGGAATACTGTATGCCTTACACATTCTAATTGGAGATATGAAAACAACCTTCCATATTGTTCTAGCTTCCTATTGTAACCCTTTTATTTGCCACATTCAGTTTACATAGAACCAAGGTTACAGACCTGTAGGCTTATCAATACAAGGACCGTTAATGTAATGGTCAGGTTTCCTGCTTATTTATGAGTACAATTACCTGCAGCAAGCATGTCATGTAACTGGTGCAAAGAAGGGCCTGTATTGTTTGCTGTAGGGTGTATATAGTAACCCCATAGTTGCAGAGTAGACTACTTGCTATTTTGGTTGAAGGACACTAAGGCCATGTAGGCTACTGTAAGATATTGCTTGGTTATCATTGCAGGAGCACTGGGGCAAGCACTAGCTGATGGTTAACCAAGTGCCACCTTGTCTGTGAAACAGATAATAGCTAATATGTCTTGCTCTTTTTGATTTCTCTACTAGGCTTATTTCTTAACTCGTGAGTTAATCAGTCTTATCTTGTTATCAACTACACTGTATCGCCTTTGCAATAGGATGCAGAGATTGACCTGTGGTGATATTTGTACTAACAAATAATGCTGAGCGATATGGTCAAAAATATTATCACATTAAAAAATGTCATATCAGTCCATATCTATAATTATCCAGATGAATGTCAATCAAATTTCTTTTAAGTCTAAAGGCTGAATTATGCTCCTGGGTGAACATATTTATGGCGCGGTAGCTCATCATAATTATGTTTCTACAATTTACAACAGGATTAATACAAATGTGTCCCTCTTTCTGATGGACCCTCTAAATAACCTTTAGTGAAATATTTAACTTTAATAACTTTAACTTAGGGCCTTACTATAACTAATATACTTTAATAAGTTATATACAGTATATTGTACTTCCTGTCAACTAAATAGTGAAATAACTTTTTTCAATAGATACATTTCCGGAGCTTTTATTTTGAAGGAGATTGGTGTGTATCCTGGTCCTTCGGTGATAGAGAAGAGACTGTCATAGTTTTTAATCAGAGTTCAGAGAAAGGAGACGACTTGGATTACCAAAAAAACGAACACTGCTTGGCAATACGTTTACCATTTGAACCGGCTATTACAGTTCAGTCTATTACATTTTCAGCCTGCCTCTATTCCCGATCGTTTATCTATTCTGTGGTTTAAGCGCTATACACTGTCGCTGTGAGGCATTCTCTGACAGAAATAGTCTACTGGTAGTCTCGCAGAGCCAGCTTTCCTTAGTGATGTGCACATCAATAACTACATTAGAGTAACATAGGCTATTCAGAAACCGTAAACGGATTAGAAATCGTCTGCTTAAATATCGTGTTGATTAACTTAACCTAAACATTGCTCATTGATGAAGTCGCACTCGCGTGTCATACCAAAATTGTATCCCCTGCCGGAAACGGGTTGCCGTTTTTGGTAGATTATTAGCAGTGTAGATATTATACCAGCCAATGCCATGTTTTACACTGTAAAAAAACAAAACAAACATAACTGGCTTAGCATGTGAAATGCATATTGCTTTCATTACAACGTATGGACATTTATCTTTATTTATATAAAGTCTACTGCGTAATAAATTGTGTATTTAATGTAATGAGTGTTAGTCAGGTCAGAATGTCTGAAATCTAATATGATTTTGAAGTTATTTCTTGAAACAGCACAATATTGAATTGGTGTGTCAATAATTGACGACCTACAGTGTGAAATTGCAGGTTTGTCTGTTGTGATTTGCTGAGTTTCGCTTGTGCCACCTTGTCAAACAATATTGCACCTTGGAGCCACTCCTTGTTTTTGGTTGTAAAGTTATTGTTCATGGATGTTTAGTTTCTCTGATTAAGCGACAAACTCTAATGGCTGCTGATTGCTGTTAGTGCTATATTTCATTCCCTTGTGAGAAACGAGGTAAAGTGTGGCCACCTTCCTGATTAGACTTTAAAGTGGATGAGGTGGCAAGAGATGTGATTAGGTGGAGGTATAGAGAGATCCTAGGTAACACTTGCATCAGATGGTGCCCTTTTGGAAATGTTGTGAACATATAGCTGGACACAGAGGGATTGACTGCATAATGTGACTCCAGAGAGTGCTTAATTGTGTGTACACAATGCAGACACACACACACACACACACACACACACATGATGGCAGACTGTAAGAGACTCTAGGCTTCTTTCTGAAGGATACTACAGGGGCTTGTTGAGAATCAAACCTACGACCACTCTTAACCACTAGTTTGCCACACACATTACTTGACATCTACTTTGACAAAATATTGGTTTTAAGAGTTGACATTCCTGCATGCCAACCTGTTTTAGTCTGTTTAAAGGCATTATGATGAACTTTCAAAGTGGTTGGTAAACCAGAGAATTTCTTTGATTTCCCATAAGCCCTATTGCCACTTGGCCTAAGGATTACCTTGACTCTGGTGCTGCACATGTTATTTTTGAAGATATTTGTTAAAGACTTATGGCAGCAGTGGCCAGGTGCCCTTTTATTCCTAATACATAGCCTTCCCTATATATTTTTTACGGTGACCCTTTTTACGGTGCAAAACAAATGTACATTTAAGAAAACATTGCAAGAGTAAAAATACATTTACAAATACGAAGTATTTTTACCAGTCCTGCAACACATTTCCAAGTTGTGAAAAACATTTTACAAACTGAGAATGCACAATTGACATGTGTCAAGTTTGATGGAAATGGTGGGGGTAACAGAGAAGTACTTCACCCTTTTGTGTCAGTCAAACTGTTTTGTAAGGATATTCAACGTGATGGAGACAGAGCGCATTAAAGCCACGCCTACGCCAAAGGGGAAACATTCCACAGCTCTCCATTGACTTAAGCGTTAAGATAAGCTAACGTCATTTCTGACTGATACCAATAAATGTAAACGTACCTAAAAGCTGTTGTGTGACAGGATGCACTACCGACAAGGTAACAAACCCAAAATTATGTTTGCATAACCTATCGAACTTGTGGGATCCTAATACTCAATATGCCCATGTGTGGTGACTGGTTGTTATAGCGTGTCAAAAGAATAATTTAGCATAATGAAATATCAGGTAAAGCATTTGGAATACGGTTTGTGTCAACCTAGGCGATGTTGTCAATGCAATATGTGTGTCTATTGCCTGTTTGCAGTTTGGTCTCCTATTCTTCTTCTCCGATACTTTATGTTAGACAGGTTATGACACCCGAGGGTTTTTAGAGTATAACATGTTGCACACTGCCTAGACAGTGACGGTACTGATGGTCGGGTAGGGTTTAGACTACCCATGACATCACAAACTTTGTGAAAAGTTTTTCCTAGTCCTGTTGCAAGGTCTGTTCCTAGTCTCTTTTCGTTAAACCTGCAATTTGTAAGTGCATCACAAGCTTGTAAAAGTAGTTTTTAGTCTTCTAATGTTCTTTTTTTATTTTTTATATGTAAATTAGTTTTGCACTTCAGTGCTACAGTAGGATTGTATTTGTATATTTACTTGTACTTTTATTTATTGTTTAGGTAACTGTTCAGTGCAGAGATGAATTTTGAGCAGCCCCCTCCATACCCTGGCGCGGGCCCCACCGCCCCTCCCCAGGGGTACCCACCACAAGGCTACCCAACCCAGGGGTACCCTCCACAGGGCCACCCTCCTCAAGGTTACCCCGTCAACATGGATCAACCGAACCCAGCCTACCCCAACTACCCTCCAGGACCCATGGGTCCCGGAGGGCCCTACCCTGTGCCCGGACAGCCGCCGTACCAGGGATACGCTGGGCAGCCACAATTTGGGTGGCAGGGGGGGCCACCCCCTGGAGCTATGTATGGAGAACCTCCCAAAAACACAGGTGAATGCCATTCTACATAATTTTTAAGGAATGCACGATATTTTAGCCGTGTGCCGGTATTGGTCGATAATTTGCCTTGTTGACTGTAATTGGCATGTAGTCAGCCTATCTAAATTGGAAAAGATACAAAAGGTGGTACTATGATACCACCCATAACAGACACTGGTGGACAGAACTCTGGATGTGGTTCTTCAAATAAGTGAAAGAAAGAATTGCTATCTGCACTGGCTATCGGCCAAATTGTTATTGTAAACATTGGTTTCTCTATCTGCTCAGAATGTTCTAATCAATGCATCCCTAATATTTGTTACCTTGTGTAAATTTCCATTTTGCTGTGGAGACCTTTGGAATCAGGAAGCTGAAAGCGGAGAGATTTGCTATGGAAAATGGGCTGGCTGGGACTGTAAAATCTAAGCCAAGTTTTATATGAAGTGCTTATATAATGCATCTGGCAGGAAGAGCAACACTGCACATTAAAATTAAAGCACACACTTTAAGAAGGAAAATATTCAACCGTATTAATGCAAAGCAAGCAGAATATACTTTGACAAGCTAATGCTGGTCTCGGATTTGGGAAACAATAAGCTTCTTTTGTCTGGTCAGGCAGACTACAGTAAAAAATTCTAAAATGGTCATGTGTCATTTTGATTAAACACTTAACTATTTAATATTGAGGCAAGGCTAATGGTTAACTATTTTAAATTATTGTCACATCATATCAGAGACAAGAACTGATAAGCAGCAAACTGGCCTTTCATGTTCTTAGGATATCATTTGGTCACCTAGGTAACATACCTATGACCTGACTCCCCCTCCAACCTTGTTAAAATTTTGATGAGCATTTGCTTCTGCCTTAATGATTTATTAAACACAAGATGAGCAACATGTTTTTTCTTTTCTAATTTCTCCAGTGAAATATTAGGCTAACATTGTTGTTTGGCATAATGTGTTGTAAATGATGAAGCCCTGACAAGTCTAAGTATTCCTTTCACATTATTTTGAAAGTCTATTAATGAGATTAGCGGGACTATTTGTATTATGCTTAACATACATTTTAATTGTGTGTTGACGTCATCGGTGAAGCTCTTTCAAGACTACCCTGACTTTCACAGTAATCCTTGACTACTATAGCCTTATACGGCATTGCAGGAGTGACATTCTCAGCAAATGGCATACTGAGGGCAACCAAAAGCCATTGCAGGGAAAATGTAAACCTAATCTTCTCCGTTCAGAAAACTGACTGATGGCTCATGTAACAAATGGTCAATTCTGTTGCTGAAAGGCTGTGTTCTACTCTCCTGTGCCCCATTGTCCACCCCCCTGACAACCTTCTGTCTATCCACCGTTTATCTGCAGTGTATGTGGTGGAGAACCAGCGGAGAAATGATAGTGGAGACACATGTCTGACAGCTTGCTGGACAGCCCTCTGCTGCTGCTGCCTCTGGGACATGCTGACATAATGCCTGCCAACCTGTTGCCCCTTCATCTTCTCCCATTTCTGTGCCTGGAACTCC